>VUQH01037681.1:21612-37279 GCA_015106775.1 Etroplus canarensis | reverse complement strand
CATTTTTTTCCTAGAAAATTCTTGGGAAACATACATCTTCTTCTTCTTTCGGCTGCTCCCGTTAGGGGTCGCCACAGCGGATCATCTGCCTCCATCTCACCCTATCCCTTGCATCCTCTTCCCTCACACCAACCCTCTGCATGTCCTCCTGCACTACATCCATGAATCTTCTCTGTGGTCTTCCTCTTCTCCTCCTTCCTGGCAGCTCCATATGAAGGGTTTAACAACCTTTTACCCTGTCATTTCCCTCTTGTCTTTAGAGTCTGGGTTCTGTGCATTGTAGCTGTCAGTATCTGCTGGATCCCTGTGGTGCAGGCAGCACAGAGCGGTCAGCTATTTGATTACATCCAGTCGGTCTCCTGCTATCTGTCTCCCCCTATCGCCTCCGTCTTCCTCCTGGCTGTGTTTGTCAAGCGGGTCAACGAAAAGGTGAGACATTATCTGTCAACGAGGACATTGCTGCGTGAAAGTACAGTGATGAAATGCCAGGCGAAATTAAATCTACGCTATATGGACAAAAGTATTGGGTCAGCTACACGTTACACCAACAGGAGCTTTTATGACGTCTTTGCTGCTATAACAGCTTCCAGCTCCCGTTTCTGGGAAGGCTTTCTACAAGATTCTGAAGTGTGTCTGCGGGAATGTTTGCCCATTGAGAAGAGTCTTTGTAAGGTCAGACACTGAAGTTGGATTAGAAAAATGCCCAAAGGTCAATGGTCCCTCCTGACTTATTTTTATAATATGATAAAAGTTACAGGCCGTGCAAAAGCTGACGTTGGACCTCATGCTGGAACTTCGGACATGTGTGGATTAGAGAACCTGGTTCACAATTTCTGTTGTAGCTCAACCCAAAGGTGTGCAATGGGGTTGAGGTCAGAGCTGTGTGGGTCAGTCAAGTTCTTCCACACCAAGCTCATCCAAACCATGCCTTTATGGACCTTGCTTTGTGCACTGGGGGCACAGTCTTGCTGGAATAGCAAACTTTGCACTTGGCACAATGCAGTCAGGCAGGTAACATTCTCCTGGCATTTGATAAACCCAGACTCATCCATCAGACTGCCAGATAGAAAAGTGTGACTGGTCACTCCACAGAACATGTTCGCACTGCTCCAGAGCAAAAACCTATGCCATGAATCTCTCTGCATATGGTTTTTGTGCTAATGTTAATGCCACAGGAGGCAGTTATTGAGTCAGCAGAGCACTGACCACTTTTACACACTCGATTTTTACACATCTGTGGCAATGGGACTGAATCAAACACCTGAATTCCACGATAAAGTGGTGTGGCCCAGAACTTTTACCCATATAGTGCATGTGACATCAGGTTCATCTACCCTCATTTCCAGGGTGCATTCTGGGGCCTGATAGGAGGTCTGGCGATGGGTTTGTGTCGGATGCTGCCCGAGTTCTGGTTTGGTACTGGCAGCTGTATTTTCCCTTCCGGCTGCCCTTTCCTGGTGTGTGGAATCCATTACCTCCACTTCGCCATCATCCTCTTCTTCTCTACATCAGTGCTGGTCCTGCTGGTCAGCTACTGCACTGAGCCTATCGACGACCAACATGTAGGTGATTTACCTACTGTAATGCAGGTACACTGATTCACTAACCTGGCTAAGATTCATATATTAAAGATTCATAACAAAGTTACCCTTCCAGCTCCACCGTCTGGTGTTCAGCCTTCGTCACTCAAAAGAGGAGAGGAAAGATTTGGACTGGGAGGAAGAGGAAAAAGGGAGGGAGGCCAGGAGACAGGCTAAAGAGAAGATGAGGAAGAATAATAGTGATGCAGGTAAGCAAAGAAAAAAAAAAAAAAGAGGGAAATCAGAGTTATGGAGACAAACACAACAAATGTTCACCAACAGTCCACAAACCATTTCTCTCTTCCAGTGGCTGAGGAGGGAGAAAAGTCTGGGATCTGTCGCTTTATCAAACGCTTCTTTGGCCAGGGTAGCAGCTCCTCCCAGAGCCATGAGGAAGAACAACCTGAAGGACCAGTGCAGATGCCTGACATCAGCGAGGACCCGGTGTGGAAGTACACTGTGGATGTTAACGCTCTCATCATGATGGCTGTTGCAGTTTTTATGTGGGGATATTATGCCTGAGAGTCCTCTTGTTGCTAACTGGAAGTGGATGTTAAAATGCACCACTGTTGCCATCTGTTGGCAAAGATTGGTCACTGCAGTTTATTTAACAAGATCTTCTCTTAATTTACAGCAAGTCAAAGCAGGCAGTCAGTCATGCAAATAAAGTACCAACAGTGTCAGAATACATCGGGGTCCTTCAATGCATTTATCCACTTTTTAAAAGCATGTGTAATGCAATGTGAAAATTATTTAATCAGGTTAGAACACCATTACTGTATATGGTTACATCAGGATTCAATCACAAATCCATTTTAAAAGGTGTGAAGATTAAATTCTAATAGAAATTAACTCAATAAAGCTTAAAGATTGTTCTAACCTCTGAAATGTTCTCAGAAGAAGTCAGGAAAGTTTGGAGCTGCTTTACACCACCCAGCTACCAATAATACTCACAATGCTCACACTGTGTGCCTACCTGGAGTTCCTGTTTTCTTGATTCAGTGTGGTTCCTGGGAACAAAAGGCAAAGGAACATTTGGATTACATGCGTTTGGTAATTCAGTCAGCTCTAAGATTGGTCCAGGTTGTTGCGATTTTTAGGTATCAAAGCAGTGGTTAAGTTTTTCAGGAATTGCACTATGTTCAACATTATTATTTACTATCACTATTAGTTGCTCATATTTCCTCATGAGACATCACACAAACAAGGCAGTGATTCAGATTTCCAGTTTTAATCATCACTTCTGTTTTTATTTAAGCAGATATTTCCCATGAGCATTGTACACATCTGGAACCTACAGAGGTCTCCCATAACTACCCAACCATCTTCCCATCTACATGCAGAGTTTCAGCATCATTCAACACATCAGTTCCTTATTGTCCAGTCTGTCAGGTTGCAGGGGAAGGAGGGGTCTTTGAGTGTAAAAGCGAGGGAGGAGGGGGAAGGAGAGAGAGGGGAGAGAGGGTTTCCCCCCCCCTCCCCTAATAATGGAGAGTCAGAGCCATCACCAGGCACTGTTCATCTTACACTCCCACACTAAGAGTTTTGGGTGGATCCAGAAGAGCTGGATAGTCTCTCAAGCATGTGAAATCTAGCCACTTACAGGGTCCTGTGCAACTCCCAATACTCTTGATCATCTGTGAGGTATCTGACGCCTCAGTCTCCTGCAGGGTGGGTAAGAGGTAGGGGGGCTTTTAAGGCTGGAAGCTGGTGTAGAGTGTTTCTGCGGTGTGTGGTAGTTGGTTTCACCCGCTTCGAAGCATGAATGACAGCTTTGGCGAACACTGCCCTCTGCCGGATCGGAGGACGGAGGGGGTGAAGGAAAGGAAGAGAACTAGGGGTTAAAACAAAGATGGTATATTTATATTAAAAAAAAAAAAAATCATCTTTGCAGGTTGAGTAGGGTGACAGACCGGTACAGGGAGAACAGTCCTCACAAATAAAAGCAAATACAACAGCAAACAAACAATCTCTGACACACACTCCAATAAAAACAGCCAAACAAAACAAAACAAAAAAAAATGGCAAACAAGCAAGTCAATCAAACCATACAAAGTGACATCAGGCCTTTCCAAAGTGACATCAAGTTTCTCTTTTTAAATCCCATTCAATCCCCCTGAACTTCACCAAGTTCATCTCCTATAATTCTCTGCAAACCAGAAAGTTCTCAGTGGCTCCTTTTAATGGCTGGTCAGCAAGGTTAGGGTCCAATCTGAAACAATGACACGGCCCTCAAATCTCAGCCTCAGCTAGTATGCAGAGACTGTGCCTGTCATTAACCAAAGGTATGGCTATTTCAGAATTAACATCAGTGACACAGGCAATGATTTCAGCAGCATTATCAGGGGACTGATCAACATAGTACAACATTACAGCACATTCAGAAAAATAGAAATGCATGGTGCAGGACAGGTACAAATGGCAATCTTGTACAACGGAAAAATCAAGTTTGCTTTATACAATCACATTTCTATAGTAACGCTGAACATTCCACCACTGAAAAGTTTTACATCTGTTGGACTCAGTACAGCTCATTCCTTGAAGCACCATTGTACAGCGAACATGGAAGTTTGTGATACGACACAGAACATAGAACAAGTATTGGGAATAATAAGCAGGCTCTAGGGCATTACATTTCTATGCGTCACTTTATGAATGCTAATCTCAATCAAATACACTGCAAAGTTTTCACATGAATTACCTAACAACCGTGTGCAGACTTAGAAAACCAAGTAATTAAGAGGCAGAAAAAGGGTTGACAGCAGCAGGAGGGGACCCCAACGCTGGTAAAAGGGTGACCACTCTGGAGCACAGTGGGGGAGAGAGGGATTCTGGAGGGCTTGACTAAAAATTAAAAGGCAAGGAGAGTGACACACCTCTCTTCCTTCTTTACCACTCAACCGCCTTCTGGTTAGAGCAGGCATGAGGAAGGAGTGCTGGAGCAAAGGAAAAAAAAACATCCTGGAGTGCTGACCAAAGATGAGGAGGAAAGGAGGAGATGCGCAGAATGAGATGACAGTTGGTATGTGTGAGGTGTGCCCTTTACTTTCTACCTGGCCTCCTCCCTCCTGTCCTCCCGCTTGGTGCGAATGGGCTGAGAGCCATCAGCAGGCTGCTGGACCCAGTTGTTATCATGAAGTCCAACACGGCAGCCTGGCGTGTCCTTGTCTGTTCGCCGGCAGCACATCCAATAGGAACGTCCATAAGGCAGGTCGTGGTGGTAAGGTTTGGGGTGCCAACGGCACAAAGAAACATCCCCGCGTTCATATTGCCGCTTACACTGCTTGCAGGGGTCATCTCTATAAAGAGGGTCTTGATTCCATCGTGAATCCACAGCCCGCACCCCATATGTCTCGATCAACGCCTTGAAATAATGGCAGGTGCACTTGAGGGCTGCCAGGGAGCGTGTTGGCAGGTAACTGAAGATGTTGACCATGATGTGGTCAGGGAGCAGTAGCATGTACTGTCGAGGTTCGAGGAGTCGCTGAATCTGAAAGCGGATCTCCAGGAAGTCGTGGGACACGTGCCGGTAGAGGCGACACAGTGAAGGGTCTGAACAGTCTTCCCCGACGCTCGGAGAATTTGGTCGGGTCACCCGCTCCCCTGAGCCCACAGCCACCCCTGCCCCAGGACTGTTGTTGTTGGCACAGTCCAAAGAGCACATTCCTGACCCGCTGCCAGTGCTCGCTCCTTTTACATCCTCCTCCTCACCCCGAGGGGGCTGAAGGAAAAACAGCTGTCCAGGAGGAGGATCATCACATGAAGGGTCAGTAGAGCTTCCTACACCCCCACCACCCCCTCCCCCACTAGGCATAGCAAAACACACCGTCTCCTCCTGCACATTCTCTGTACTGTCCTTGCCATAAAACACACATTGGTCCACAGCGCCTGTCACCACCACTTCCACATGGAAACCAGTCACTCGCTCCCTTCCAACGCCTGCAGCCTTCTTCTCCCCAGAAGAGAGCTCCTGGGTAGGGTCTGGGCTGCCACAGGCCGGCCTGTCAGGGTGATGCAAGTCTCCATCTGTTTTGGGGGTAGCAGTTGTGGCAGCAAGCAGCAGACTACTAGGGTCTCTTGATGAGGGACTTACGAGCTGGTAGAGGTCACAGGTAATTTTCTCTTTGGCCCTGGCCGCTGCCTGATTACTCCCACCACCACAGCTCATGAACATACAGCGGGACCTGCCAGCTGGCTCCAACTGAGACCGCGGGTCTAGATTTGATACTCTGAAAGCTATCCTAACCTCACCGTGACTGTGGCTGGGGGGTGGAGGAGGTGTTACGGTGCCAGACTCACCCCCTCTCCTACACTCCCTTCCTCTGTCTCGTTTACAAGAGTCTGTTCCAGAACCAGAGCCCAGGTGAAGCTGATTCTCCAGGTTCTGGGACTCAAAGTGCGCGATGGCCTGGGCGACCTTGAATGATTCCTGCTGCTGCTCCTCAAGTTCCTGGTCTGTCTGAATGGGTGATGATGACGACTCTTGGACCTCTTTGGAGGGCTGACCACTGGAACTGTCTGACACAAACACAATAGGAGAGGGGTCTGACACTGTGCCACGCAGAAGAGTGTGCTGGTGAGAGGTAAGGCCCTGACTCTGAGTAGTAGGGGGCTGGTGGAGATGCTGGTTCCCATGAACACCCACAATCCCCTGAAGGGCCATGGCGGTCCTCTGCTCAACCAAGGCAACCATCTCTGCCACAGAAAGTAGGTCTGTTTCATTCACCCCTCCCAGCTGTGGCTCATCAGGACTGGGAGGTGCAAGGGAGGGGTCATTGCTGAGGTGCGGCTCTGAGGCTTGGGAGCGCGTTGGAGGATCGTAGGATGAGCATCGCCTCCGTCTTTTAGCTTTACTGCAGTCAGTTGCCCAGTTACCTTTAACCTGTGGACAAGAAAAAAAAATGTTTAATAAAAATAAATAACTAAATCCAACTAAAACCTCAGCCTCACCATTTCAGCCCCTCACCTTCATTGCGCTCGGTCTTGGCTGTCCTGCTCCACTAAACTGGTGCGCAACAAAGAAGGCAATCTTCTCCTTGGTGTTGCCTGGCTTAATAACATACCAGGTGTCTAACAGCACGCGACCATCTTCCATCTGGGACCCAGAAGAGGGTGGTGTAGGAGGAGCTGAAGGGGTTTGAGGGGCTTGGCTCTGTGTCAGGGAGCTGGAGTCAAGCTCAGGTTCGGGTGGAGTGTTCTCTGAGCCCGCATCCTCCTCGTCTCCGTTCTCCTTCTGCACCCCCACTATCATCCCTACATCTTCACTTCCATCCGCTGTCCTTCTGGCAACAGATGAGGGCTCAGACTTGCAGAGGGATGGGGACCCTGCCCCACCTCCACTGCTGCCTCCAACACTACCCCCTGAGCCTGGGCTCCTAGCTTTGTTCTGGGAGTAGGTGCCAAAGGGGCGTGGGCACCACAGCCGGATGTGGGAGAAGGTGTCTCGGTCCATCAGGATGCGGACCACCGTGGCATAGCAGCATCTACGCTGGCCAGCAAACACCCAGAGCTATCATTGTCAGCTCCCTGTCCCAGTGCCAACCTGATGGGCACTTATCAAACTCTCCAGCAACACTGGGCATACAACCTGCATGAATAGGAAAGAGAGGAGAAGAAAAGGGTGGAATAGGGGTGAGAGGGAGAGGATGACAAAAGAGAAACACTGTGAAACTGCAGCTTAATGAACAAAAACAGGAGTTTAAAACTCTAGAACTAAAAAGCCCATCAGTGCTGAGATTAAGTCAGACAATCAATGGTCAATCTAGTGCTGTATTGAACAGCAGCTATGAGCTGTTCACACAGTGTTCACATTGTGCAACACTAGACTGGTGAGAAGAAAACAATCATCACACTACTGTTGGACTAATCACAACTGGTCTGCCCTCTACTTCAGCCAAACGTGATTAGCAGTTACATTTGCTACCGTGCACCAAGATCATCTCTCCATCTTCAGAACCTCTAAATTGAATTAAAGGGATTCCATTTCAGGTTAGGGATCTGTGGCCTGCAGATGAAAGGCATGAAGGATTGAACACAAAAGAGCCAAATGGACTCTCCTCTCCCTCTTTCCCCCTGCTCCTCTCTGCATCTCAGGGCTTCAAAGAGGACTTAATAGGAGGCAACACAGGGAGGAGCACGCAGGCCTATGCTGGATCTATTTTTAGCATACAACAGAGGGGGCGGGGTAGTAGTGAAACTGTTGTAGCAGTCTTTCCTTTCTTCACCCTTTTCTCCCTGCCAAAGACCGTATGCTACAGGCTAAGAGGGAAAGCCTTTAGTCCACCCAGCATGCATTGCTGCAGAAGCAATGCCAGCTGTACGGACTGCCAGGAACGTGCCAGCACACTTAAGGAACAAGTGGCAACAGAGCAACATGTTTGGCTCACCGGTGACCTGAAAGTGTCCTCTGCATCCAAGAACAGCTTGAAGACAGAGTTGCACCTCATCGGTCAGTCTTAATATGTTAAAACTGTTAAAGTAGACCAGTCTGTTCTTTTGCAAATATCAGCATATTCAAGATCCTGGTTATGACAAGTGTAACCACTAGAGGTGGTAATCAGAGACCCCAAAATACGATTTTATTACGATATTTCAAACATTTTGCGATATGCTGAGCATTGCAATAAATATACTGCGATATATTGTGTTTTATCACCACTTTTCAATTACACAAAAACTGTATTAGTCTTGTCCAACTTAACTAAATGCAAACGAGTGGCATATTGTGCCATTATGTGCATATTGACCAGTGCAGCTTGTACAACAAAATTTATTAAGCCTCTTCAGCAATCTGAAGATATATAAAATGCGCATAATGATATGATATAAAAATTTATTTCATTATTCTAGCACAGGGGCACCCAATAGGTCGATCACGAAGGTAGTATGGGTAGATCGCATACCATTAAAAAAAACAAGAAGTCAGCTTATCATCTATCCTCACTGTTACATTTGTCACTTGATTGGCAGCCAGTTTGACATCTCATCTTTTCTGACACACAGGTCACCACGCATGCGTGTTCTGCGCCAGCTGCTGTAAATCTCTAGTAAGCTACCGAGTTGCCTAGTTAGCCTTCAATTTATTTCTACTAAATTAAAAAAGGGTATAAAATGAGTGAGGGAGCTGGACCAAGTGAGAAGACAAAACCTATCGCTTCCATACAGAATGGGAGGAGGACTTTTTTTTCACAATGTCATATTCGAAGTGCGTTTGCCTCATCTGCCAGTCTACCGTTGCTATTCCAAAAAAGGGAAATGTTGAGCAGCATTTTCGGACTTCTCATAGTGTTTCAAGTGTGCTTGAGAAAGCAGCTACTGTCCAGACTATGCATCTCTGGCTGATTTCATTCAGTGCAAGTCATCAGAGTAAGGTAATGACAAAAATGTACAGAGTTGTATTGTGCAATATGGGTTCATGCAGTTATGCAAGGTACACCAACATAAGGAATACTTAATATATTTATAAATAAATATGTTTTTTGCGTTTTTATAGCAGGTAGATCATTTTGACTTGGTCATTTTATAAGTAGCTCACGAGCTGAAAAGGTGTGGGCACCCCTGTTCTAGCACTAAAAGTTTTATTTGTATTTGCAATTTTTATAATCGGATATCAATATTTGGTATGCCTGTATTGATACAATATAGCCACCCAAAATATTGTGATATGATACAGTCTCAATTTTTTTTTTAACCTCACCGCTCGTAACCACACAGATGCAAGAAGTGACCAGTCGCTCTAGCTTTAATGTAGTTCATTCATTATCATTTAATTCTTCCACTGGCAATACACAATTTGCAACATTTTGTTAACATGATCATCAGACCATGTTGACGGGAGACATCCAGACCTACACAGAAATCTAAGGAGGACTCTGATTAATCTTATTAGAGAATTTAACACGGTATGTATTTTACAGCTATGGCAAGCTGTGACAACAGCAGGAACAACTGTGCCGAGCATTTTGCTGACACGTCCAGTTGTCTTACTATAAATGACATCACCAATAACTGAGCTCTCTCCTACTTTGGGTGTGGTGTCTCTGCTCATATCTCTGGGTCCATTTACAGTTCACTCCAGTGAGAGTTTTATAAAAAAAAAAAAAAGTATCTTTGCGTATCTGTAATTAACTTGTTGACTTGAACTTCTGTTAAGTGCTACAGAGTTAGTCAGTTTTGTTAGTGTTCATCCAGGTCCTATACTGTTCCCTTGCAGTTGAGCTTAGCTTTTTTCCATTCAGTTTGGAGTTGCGCTTGGTGTGTGAACTGATTTTTTTCAATCCATCCCTAAAGGGGGACAGACAATAACACAACCTATAAAAGCAACACCCAGATACTGTTGCAGACGTTCCCCAGGTACGACAACAAGTTGGAAAAACATGAATGATTGTCATATATGCATTATTAGCCAGACTGCTAGAAAAAAAATTGCAGATTTAAGTTCATACAAGGTGCATTTTAGTGGATGATATAAGCTAGTACTGCAACACTTGAAATCCCTCAGTGCTTCACGTGATGAAAAAACACAATGCTCCTTAAACAGCCGTGCCTGATAACACAGCTAATCAAAGACTTTGTTTAGTTTAAAACTAGTTCCTCTGATTTTTGTCAGCACAGTACCCTGCTGTCCATTTTTTGCTTGTTGTTCTTCTGCGTCTGACACACTGAATGGGTGGTGCTTTGTACATTTGGACTAATGGAATGGCTCAGAGAGGTGCAAAAACCAAACACCGCCCACACAGTGTGGTGAACCAATTCAAATGCTTCCTCTATAATCACACAGCAACAACCCGGCTAAGAGCTGAGATTATACTGTTGTGAGAAAAAAAAAGGCTAGTGAGCCCTTTCCTGCCTCTCTCCACAACCCCTTATGAATCTCTATTGAAGGTTTTTATTATCTGCCTCCTTTTTATCCACTTCTCTCTCTCTCTCCCCTATTCTCACTGCATCATGCAATCCATCGTTCATACCAGATAGGATGGCATAATAAGAGGGGTCAAAAGAGAGACTATCAGCCCACTGCAGCAATCTATTATGACGTCTCTCACACAACAAATCTGCCTCTTTAAACCGCGGACCAGAATTTTATGTACCTACATTCCTGCAAATTTACAACGGCAGAACAATCTAAAAATTCTGTTTTGGGAAAACCGAAAAAAAAAGAAGAAAAAAAAAATCTCTCCTCCATTTTTTTGTGTGTTGAAACAACAAAACTGTTCAGTGCCCCAAAAATCTGGCGAGGAATGGGATTCTCACAGCCAGATTGCTCCTGTTTCAAACTCCATTCTCTCCCATCCTGCCCTCTCTGTTTACTCACTGTACTATGTGCTTCAATAAAGCTTAACAGGCAGTTCCACTGATATTGCATAACTTTTTGCATCTGTTGTCAGATGACTGAATAAGAGCACAATGGAGCACAAATGCCACCAGATAACCTGAGTGAGCAGCGATCTCTGGGCTGCTTCAATGAGATTGTTTCACAACACAGACGTCCATAAAAATTAAATGGCAACACGTTTAATGTGACCAGCTTAACTCATCTTCAAAGGAGTCACGGAAGTATGGCGGAAACACAAAGTTAATTACACAACATTCAAACTGTCATTGTATCTGACGTATCCCAGGAGCGTAACGATTCTGAAACAGAGCCACGACACATGTCCACAATGTTGTATTGAAATCTTATTTTCTTGCACTCAAGCGATCAAGTGACCGTGGTTACCGGACATTTATCCACATTACAGTGCAGTATTTTAAATCCTATCCACTACGAAGAGCATCTTACCAAAGCCCAGTGTTTTGATGTGAGACAGGCAGGGTTAAATATGCCTAACACACCAATTGTTTGGGTTAATATGACCTTTTATAGACATATGCCACTCTTTAAAACAAAAAGGCGACAAGGCATCACAATCAATGCCACCATCCTAAATGGACAATCCGGAATAAAATCAGAGAAATTTACACATCTTTCATACACTGTCCGACCTTGTATCTCACATCTTGGGACCAGATCCAGAACGCTCATAAAAATAGATTTACAGCTCCAACTGCGTGTACCCACAATGTCAGAAAAGCGCACAGACATTCATTTAGTCAGATATAGAAAGCCGTGCAAACTCATGGTCCTCTCAAATTTACATACATTTTATGGTTGTACCTCATTTCTGCACCCATCTTCAGCTGTAACAGGACATACACATTTCCCTATTTTATCATTTGTATATTAGAAAAACAACACTGTTTGCCCTCATGTTATATTAAAAAGCAGTAAGCAGCACACCAAAAAATAAACTTACTTCTCACGAGAGAAGTTTTCCCTTAACTACGAAAGAGAAAAGGAGATTAACTTAGAATCAGAGCAAACTACAAACAGGAGGCAAAAAGCAAATCACTTCACACAAGGAAAGCAGACCAATACGAGCTGCCACAGCTATTTATAGCCCCCAATATTAGGTACCCTTAATAATAATCATAGGAGGCAGCAGCCTGATAAAACTGAATTAAGAATCATTTATCTGTATCAAAATAATTTATTTGTACACTATATAGTGGTATTTTTGCTTTCTTACAATCCCACCAAGGAAGTTTATGAATTGTATACTGTACATTAGTCCAGGTATATAAACCAATAAAAAGCAAGTTCTCTTAAAATCGCCTGTTTTGTTTTATGCCATTTTGATCTCACCACATTTCTCATCAGCATCTCACCTTACAGGGCTTGGCTTGCTATAAATAGATAACCAGTGTGGGCGTGTGGTATCAAGTATGCTTGAGGTCCACACATAAGCAGTTTGTATGGGAAAAGGTGTACACATTTTTTGGGGGAATGTGTGTGCGTAAACATTTGTTTGTACAGCAAGGCCCAGAAAGCTGGAGTTATTTTTCTTTCCATTTATAATACTTTGCTTTACACTGACTGGTCAGTGTGAATCAGTTGCATTTACAAAGTTACATTTATGTTTCACCCCTCTTCACTGGAAACAGTTCCTACATATAAATCCTTGGTTTTAAGCTTCCTGCAACAACCTAATCTTTCCAAGCCTGTCCCAGCACAGCCACACCACAGATCTCTGAACCACACAGTTAGATACCCAAGCTATCTGACAAACTGTCAGGAGAGAATGATGAATTAATGTATGAAGAAAGTAATACCACACAAACTGAACTCTGCAGCTTTAAATCTAGGCAGCAGGTAATACATGCACACGATGATGATGTGAGCTACCGCCCCGTTTTATGCAGGGTTGGTACTACTGAAGCTCTTAAAGCAGAAGGAAAGGCTCAGATCATTTTACAGATGAGTCTGTACAAAATCAAAAGGAGATTAATTTTAAATTTATCAGTTTTTTTTTCCTGGAGGAGGTAGCTGGGGAGAGGAAAGTCTGGACTTCTCTGCTCAAACTGCTGCCCCCGCGACCCGGACCCCCGGAAAAGCCGTAGACGACGAGACGAGTTTTTTTCCCCCCCCATTTACCTGAAGACTGCTTAGGTTTTCAAACACCCCAAATATGTTTACATAAAAAGACAGTTTACTCAACTGTTTATGAATCAACTATTAGTTGGTTTACTCGACTGTTAAAAGTCAAGTGCCTGTGGATTACTGTGAAAATCCACACAATACAGCAGCACATAACTCATAAATGCATTTATGTGTTCTCAAGTCATTATTCTGCCGTTTGCACAGAGAGCTTTGCAGGTTTGACCCACCACATTAAAACTGGATTTCTGATGGACAGGGTCATTTCCCTACACAAATGAAGAGCAGTTTCACTCTCACCAGGTGAATGTGGTTCAGAACACAGTGTACTGAATCCCCATAAACACTAGTTTAATGTTTAACAAGGTGGATTAGCAGATGTTGCAACAATTACAAAGCTTTTCCTTTAAGACAGTCAGGTCTTGGGTGTGGGCTGCCACTGCAAAGAAGTCAGCCTGATAAACATGAAACAGTGAAACTCGAACTCCTTCCAACTATCCTCCTGTTCCCTTTTCTGTAGCATTTCGGCCAAAAGCTGACGAATGACAGCACGTAAGCATGCCAGAAAGTCTTAGCTCAACCTCCCTCGCTGCATGAAGACAATGCAACAGACGTGCAGCCAGCAGGCCAGCTTTGCTGCAAACTGTCAACACAACAATGGAGCTGAGTGCACTGCTTCAGCAGTCTGCCCAGGAACATCACGCAAGAGCAGGCTTTCTGTCAGGACACCTGGGGAGTGCGGCTGACAGGCCTGCAGGGCTGTCTGCATGTCTGTGTGAGCGCTCCCATGTTTGTGTTGAACCATCATCACAAGTTAGGCTCTGATATAAGTTTAGATACAATCACAAAGGCCACTGTGTCAACACAGTGTTATCCAACTGAACATCTGAGAGAAGGAGGGCAAATCAAGCAATGTCTAACAAAATCACCTCAAACAGGACTTCATGTAAGTGGGATACATGAAACCCAACAAAAACTGACTTTTATACCACTCTCACAAAAACAGATTCTCTCTAGATTTAGATATCTTTATGGATAGAACAATTAAACTTGTTTAACCCTCACAGCCGCGGCTGGCCGCTCTGCATTTCCCCATTATAACCATCGCTGGCCAGACAGCTTCTGCAGCTCTTTGTGTATGAAAATGTTTTGTACACACTACATTTTAACATATGTGAACAATATCAACCATTAATACTCAACTGATGTGTGTCAATAAAATATTTTGTGATTCTCCCCCCCCCCCAGCATCACCTCAAACATGACAGCGGTTCACCTGCAGTGAACGTAAGCCTGTCAGGTTGCTGTTTAACTCCCTGACAGCTACCGCTGTGGAGCATCCTCACCCATTTACTGTGGAGGAAGCTGTGAAACGTTGGGAGTCTAAAATGGGTCAAAGAGCCAGTGAAGTCCACTTTTCTCTGATGACAATTTATATCAAGGTGAGCTGTTGAGTATTCTCGAACGTTTCTGTCAGTAAGCGCTGTAGTTTTTGTCAATGCTAGCTTGTGTTAGCTGCCATTATTGAAGCTTACTTTGAAGTGGAGCCAATTTTGTCAGCCATCAGTGAAAAAACTCTCCTACAATGTGTGAATGTAATCATGCTGTTTATCATGGGGAAGGTATGAGTTTTCTGACACCTGATAGTAAGTCTAGGTACTGGAATTAGCTTAGAGCCGCCAGCTGCTGTTGGTGTTGTAGTAGTGCTCAGGTTTTCAGCTGTCTGGAGAAAGTTTTTTCTTCCCTTCTGATGATCACTTGTTTATTGATTATGCTGATTAAATCACTCTTTATATGTATTTTGGATTTTTAAAATAAAGGTGAGGGTTTTTTTGGGCAAATTTTGCCATCATTATAATTTTTGATGATGTGGGTTGGATAAGAAATTTATAGTTCTTAATGAGTCCTATCCAGATTGAAAGCAAAGTGGTCTTTGAAGTAAAGCTAACTCATCATTGACATTTTAATAGTTTTTTGCTCTACTGAATATTTAAAATGTTTATCAGATATCCTGTGGATTTTTCTTCTGGAATTCTCAGGAATCTGCAGTACTAATAGAATTCTGTGGGGGTATAGAGGGTTAATCCACACAAATACTGCTGTGTGGTGACTTTGATTTTTACTCTCAGTGTGCTTTCATTATGGCATTTTGTGTAGTTTTATTAAGTTGCCTCTTAGGTCATTGTGTAGGCTTACAAGGCGTACACTAGACATGGGAGTCACAAGATACCCCATGATATGATATAATCATGATATTTAACTCATGATACAATATTTTGCAATTTAAACATTTTGCGACATGCAAAGAATTGCAATATAGTGCGATTCACCCCCCCAAAAAAACCTCTACAGTATACCCCCAAAGATAAACTTTGTCAATATCTATTTTAGCTAAAAAGATATTTATAAGAATTTGAAAATATACATAGATTAAACAGCTGGACTGAAAAGAAACAAAAACAAATGAATACTCCAGTACTAAAACGTTCAACTGATATAAGCAATTTCTATAAAAAGATAAATATTTGGTATCCCTGTATCAATACAATATTGCCATGCAAAATACGATACTGTATTGATCCCCCCCCCCCCCCCCTCCCCTTTTCAAAAA
>VUQH01037681.1:0-21592 GCA_015106775.1 Etroplus canarensis | reverse complement strand
CTGGTTTAACCCCCCCCCCCCCCCATTTCCATTTGTAAAAAACATGGGCAACATGGTGTCACTGTGTTTAGCACTGTCACCTCACCACAAGAAGGCCTGGGTTAATTCACCAGTCAGCCAGCTTGGGCCATTCTGTGTAAAGTTTGCATGTTTACTTGTACTCCAGCTTCCTTCCACAGTCCAAAGACATACAAAGGGTTGGGTTAATCAGCGATTCTAAACTGACTGTAGGGGTGAGCGTGAATGGTTGACTGACGGTCTGTCTGTGTCTTCCCTAAGAGTGGCAACCTGTCCAGGCTTCTCATACCCCCATGATAAGTGGGATAGCACCCCCTGAACTGGATAAGTGGATGGATGGATAATGCAAACTTAAAAGTAAGGCATTAAAGGTAGTCTTTTGGCACATTTCGCTTCTAAAATCAAGTGGGGACCTAATACTACTATGACTAAAATGGGTGAAACTGTGAAATTTGTTACAGTTCAGAATTTTTACAAAAGGTTCAGTAGCATCAGTGCTCAATGTTAAAAGAACGTCATCAATGCTTAAACTTAAGTTATTGAGGCTGAGAACAAAAACAAGCAATTCAGATTTCTTACTGATTAATTGATGAAATAACTGATAGATTCATGGATAGCTGCAGTTTATACATTCACCTTACAAGCAAAAGGTCCATTGTTGGATTCCAGGTGGGGACACAAGTCCTTCTCACCATGGAGGGTTGCGTCAGGAAGGGCATCTGGCGTTAAACTTCTGCCAAATTACTAAAATTACTTAAATTGTGGATTAATCTGCTGTGGCGACCCCTTGGAGAGAACACAAGGGAGCAGCCGAAGGCACATTTTCACTGGATAGTTGCAGCTCTACCTATCTTAAAACCAGCTATGTTTATTCCTGTAGGTAGTTTAAAACTCTTTATATTATCATTGGCACGGAGTGTTTAGTGGTTTACACATTCACCTGACATGCGAGAGGTCTCTGGTTCGATTCCAGGTGGGGACACAAGCCCTTCTCACCGTGGAGGATTTGCATCAGGAAGGGCATCCGGCACTGCAACTGCCAAATTACCTGTGCGGATTAATCTGCTGTGGCGACCCCTTGGAGAGAACAAGGGAGCAGCCGAAGGTACATACAGAGTGTTAAGTCCTCACTGTCTAAAACGAAGGCCTGCAGGTTAACTCTTACCTTTCCCAGCTTTGTTTAAGGTAACCAAACAACCCTAAAATTGCCTGAAATAAATGCCAACCCTTACACATTGACAACCAACAAGTGGAGACCATAAAACACCACCACCACCACCCATACCATCTCTTATCTTCCATTATGATAAGCATTGGATCGCCGCTGTTATATGAGAGACCAATAGCTGGTAGCCAACAGTTAGCCCGCACAGCGGCGCAGTAGCGTAAAATTCCCAGCGCCTTATTGTTCGATAACCCAGTGCATTAACATTTAACATCACTTAACATCAAGGGCAAGCCAAATATGCTCCCACAGACGTTAACGCTGCCTCTGTATAATTAATGAATAGTTACACACAGCGAACAGGTCCGTCATTAGCTCACCGGATAGCTCAACTTACCTGCATAATAACATGACAGCGCTCGCTGGCGAGCTTTTTTAAAAAAAAAAAAAAACACCCTCGGCGTTGCAGTTTAGCGGCTGGCTTACCTTAGCGGCGTTAATCTCCGCAGACAACCTTGCTGACCAGCAGGCTGTCGATGACAA
Organism: Etroplus canarensis; assembly: GCA_015106775.1. Classification (NCBI taxonomy): domain Eukaryota; kingdom Metazoa; phylum Chordata; class Actinopteri; order Cichliformes; family Cichlidae; genus Etroplus; species Etroplus canarensis. The sequence continues at coordinate 19,866 of VUQH01037681.1, read as the reverse complement.
GTGTTTCCCTCTAATAACCGGAGCAGCCCGTCTGGTTTAAACGCAGGTGACACGAGTGAACTATCCGTGTCCACGTAGCTAGGCTAGCTCAGGCTAACGTCGTCATTAGCCAGCAGCTACTACCTATTATCAACCTCCTTCGGGGAGCCCCGCGTGCCTGTCAGCTCTCTGGAAACGCTCTAACTGACCGTGCGCCTTCTTAGGACTGTCGACGGCCGCCCTGCCGCTGCCTATTTAGAAGTGACACCAGCTTTTACGGTATGTTCTCCGGGATACCAAAATAATCAGTGTCAGAGCGAGAGAGGAGGAAGGCCATCTTGTTGACAAGCAGCTGCATAAGGCCCGCAGCCAATAGCGATGCAGAGTCGGTGGTGTGCCCATATATGGCGTCTGCACGGCTCCCTCCCCGACGCTCACTACACTGGACCACACTGTAAAAACTGCACCAGCGAAAGGTCACTGTGTCAGAGACAGGTGGGAAAGTCCGTGCAAGCACATTTCCACTCATTCCACACAGGGGCGGGTCTTAAGGGGGGGCTGGGGTAGAATCTCCCCCCTCCCTCTGAAATTTGAGCTCACCCCCCCTCCAAAAAAACGTGTTGTTATGTTAATTCACTCATTGATAGAAATAACAGAGGGGTTAAGGAGGCCTGTCTCCCCTTTTTCTGTGAGAAACCGCTTCATCCTTCTCAATGCATCACTGTAAATCACTGGTGCCCGCTATCGTTATCGTTGCGCCCCCCGTTCCACAGCTTGAGCATGACCTGCACTTTTCTAAAGTCTGGCTTTAACCTGATGCGCAAAAAATTATGATATTCTTTTAAATAGTCCCACAGTGGGACGCTGCCAATCAGGGGAAGCTAGAAATGATCACAAAGTCACAAGCTCTGCTGATTTTGATGGAATGCGAGGAAAACTCACACAAATAAAGAGAAATTCTGCTTGAATAATAGGATGAAACACAGAAACCCAAATAACACTAGACAAAACCGCTATTAACGATCGTTCGAATGGTTCGTAGGATATAAAGGAGATGAGGATGCAAGGAGTAGAGGTGGCGAAGGAGGATGAGTTTAAATACTTGGGATCAACCATCCATAGCAATGGACAGAGCACAAGAGAGGTGAAGAAGAGAGTTCAGGCAGGGTGGAGTGGGTGGAGACGAGTGTCAGGGGTGCTTTGTGACAGAAGGATAGCAGCAAGAGTGAAAGGGAAGGTTTACAAGACAGTAGTGAGACCTGCTATGATGTATGGTTTGGAGACGGTGGCACTGACAAAAAGACAGGAGGCAGAGCTGGAGGTGGCAGAGTTGAAGATGTTGAGATTTTCTCTGGGACTGACCAGGATGGACAGGATTAGAAATGAATACATAAAAGAAACAGCTCATGTTGAGAAGTTTGGAGACAAAGTCAGAGAGGCAAGGCTGAGATGGTTTGGACATGTTCAGAGGAGGGATAGTGGATATATTGGACAAAGGGTGTTGAGGATGGAGCTGCCAGGCAAGAGGAAAAGAGGAAGACCACAGAGAAGATTCTTGGATGTAGTGAAGGAGGACATGCAGAGGGTTGGTGTGAGGAATAGGATGCAAGGGATAGGATGAGATGGAGGCAGATGATCTGCTGTGGAGACCCCTAACAGGAGCAGCTGAAAGAAGAAGAAGATTTTTACTTAGTGAGGGAGTTGGGAAGGTTGACTTCAAATAAAAAGCCCTTCACATGCTGAATGCTGCTCAAGATTAGTAACGTGTCCCACACAAACATGCGTTGTCCCTCATTTAGTTTGTTGGGATCTGGTCACCCTACCCGCCAGAGGGTCCAGTCCAGCCCACTGGATGTCTCTGGAAAATGTAAAATTGCAAAGTGGCAGGAGTAGCATACATTTTGGGACTTTTAACTTTATTTTCATCAGTTTTTAAGGTTTCTTGCTGACAGAGACATCACCCATGGGCTGGCATACTAAACCAAAATAAGAAAAAGATAAACCACTAAGTGACAAAAAATGAGTTTTTTAAAATTATTTTTTAGTATTGGGTTAATTTTTTTCACAATTTACTATTACAGTGGGTCCATAGTATTTCTTTTTTTTAAGTGACATTTTCTCCAGTTAAAAAGAACATTTTGTTTTTAAATTACAGGAAAAAGTTGTATTATTTTACCTTGAATTTCACCCAAGGGGTCATCACAGCAGATTAAGCTGCTTTGATAATTTGGCACAATTTTTACACTGGATGCCCTTCGTGATGCAATCCTCCGATGGTGGGAGGGGCTTGTGTCCCTACCTGAACTCAAACCAGGGACCTTCCACTTGACAAATGGGTAAACCACTACAGTTAAGTCTTATTAAAATGAAATCAGGTCTTTATTTGTCAAAGTTTAAGCCCAAAGAAGTCTTGCTGATCGGTTTCTTTGATTTACTGCTGCAGCATTTCTTCATAATGTGGAAAAACTCAGATGTACCATTGAATTTGCACTTCTCTGAAGTGGGCTAGACCAGTGAAACAATTGCCCAATAAGCAGACCCACAGGGAATCTGCTCCCCCACAACAGACAACACTTTTGTGGGAAATTTACACACTGCTTGCACTCTATCATACAAAGAAGCAGCTGTAATTAAATGTGATCCAGAAATGACAGTGTCTTCTCTAGGCCAAAGCTCCTTTAAAATAAACTGAGACAAAATGGAAAACAGTTCTATCATCAGATGAATCCTAATTTGAAATTCTTTTGGGATCTCATGGACACTGCATCCTCTGGACTAAAGAGGAAAGGGATCATCTGGCTTGTTATCAGTGCTCAGTTCAAAAGCCTGCATCTCTGATGGTATGGAGTGCATTGGTGCCTATAGTACTGGTAAGCTGCACATCTGGAAAGGCACCGCCAATGCTGGAAAGTATATATAGGTTTTAGAGCAACATATGTTCCCCTCCAGGTGATTTTTCTTTTTTTTTTCAGAAAAGGCCTTGCATATTTCAGCAAAGCAATGCTAAGGCACACACTGCAGCTATTTCAACAGCATGGCTTCATAGTAGATGAGTCCCGGTGCTCAACCGGCCTGCCTGCAGTCGAGACCTTTCATCAGCTGAAAACATTTGGCACATCATAAAACACAAAATATGACAAAGAAGACCCAGCACTGTTGAGCAAATGGAATCTCCTCTCCCAAAGGTCCAGCAGCTGGTCTCCTCAGTTCCCAGATGTTTACAGACTGTTGTTAAAAGAGGAGGGGATGCTACACAGTGGTATGGCCCTGTCCCAACTTTTTTAGACATGACGATTATGCTTCTACCACTCAATAAAATAAAATATATTTAATGTTGTAACCAGTCTATATTTATTAGCGCCATTACCTTGCCCTTTAATCTTGTGCTTTAACTGCTATATTGTAATGGGGCAGCTACATCTACTAATGCATCTTTATAGGCAGGAGTTCTGTGTGCATTAGAACCATCATAATATACTTAATTTCCAACCAATGTACAAGTGTTTTTGTGTGGTTTTAATTACTGATGGATTATTCAGAGTTCCTGTTTGCATGTCCCGTGCCACCTTATTTAATAAATCCTGGAAACACCCCTGTTCAACATGCTGTGTCTTGCTGCAGTGACCCAGTTTGCCAATGGGGATCATTAAAGTTTCATCCTTTCTTCCAAAAGCTGTAGGTGCTCTAAGTAAGTAAAACAAAAGTCTCTTGCAGTATCAGCTATTACTGGTGTATTTAAATTACTCACACATACATAATGGACAAATTAAATGTTGTCTTCAGAGAAATAGTGGTAGAGATATACAGATCATGTGTCACAGCCAGTATGTTTTGCAGGATTGCATTTCAGAGAAGCAGCAGAAAGCAAGAAGCCTCCAGCTGTACCTTGCCAGTCCAGCAGAGGGCCAGACGCCACTGCATTATGTGTGCGTAAATGTCAGTATTTTTCTTGTTTATGTAATCTCCATTGATGTATGCGTTTTTAAAGTATGGTTACATTTGCTTAATCTGTAGTGCATTACCATTAAAGGCCGGGCAATAACTCTGTAATATATAAGGACAGGTAAAATTGAAAGCAAAAGGTGTTGGGCTGCCATATGTTACCAGAACAGCTTTTTACACCTTCATTCATTTTCAAGTCTCTGGAAATCTACTGAAAGAATGGAATAAAATTGTCCAAAAGGTATTAACTTATCTGGTGTTTTGATGATATGGTGGAAAGCACTGTAAAACCAAAATCTTTCATAAATATTCAACTGGGTTGATATCTGGTGACTGCAAAGGCAGTATTATGAATCACATAATTTTCACGCTTATCAAACCATTCATTGACCTCTTGTACTCTATGGATTGGGGCACTGTTGTTCTATCAGGTTAGAAATGTTTCATTATAGGATAAAGGTGAGTACTCATTCACCTTGATTTGCAGTGACCCTTCTGTTTTAGGGGACCTACACCATGCCAGCAAATGCTCCCACAGCACAACAGAGCCACTGGATCCCCTCACTGTAGGGGTCAAGGGTTTAGGCTTTTCTTTTATTTATCACCTTTCTGTACATTATAATAAACTATCACATAACCATCTCTTGATCAAATATGAGCAAGATGCTGCCACTCTTGCATTTACCAGACTGCAGTGTGACCATATCTGGCTTTGAGCAGACAGGGACCTTAATCTGAGCAGTAGAAGGAGATGTGGAGGGACTAGCTGTGATTAAAAGTGGTGTAATCCCAGACGTGTTGCTGCGGGGACCATCTCTGTGGCCCGAATATTGAACTGTTTGCTGTGGACTGTGTCCATATTACTCGCCGAGGGAACAGTCTGAATCAACTAACTGTTTGGATTCCTCCATCAGCTGATGCAGAAGTAATCTAAATGGGTGTGGTGAATGGCTATAATAGATGGATCTAGACCACCCTCTGCACCACTAACTGGACATGCAGCTCAACACCTTCTTGAACACCTCTTTCAGCTGTTCTACCACAGGGAGGGTCTTTGGCATCTCATACCACAGTGGCTGCATTAAGTTTAGATTTGACCTCTTTGTTTTATCATGTTAGAGTTTTAATTTTGAGCACCTCACTTTTTTGTATTTTGTATCACTAAAGTAAGACAGAAATTTACCAACTTTTGGGATAAATGAAGTATTGCTTATCCTATTTTTATCTTAAAATGTGTTATCCATAAATAAGGACATAATAAGTAAATAAGTACCTTCACCTGCTTCCTTGCATTTCCCCAAGGGGTCGTCACCGCAGGTAAATCCACATAGATGATGTTCCAGGGATTTTATGCCAGATGCCCTTGCTGATGCAGCCCTCCTATTGTGGGAAACAGCCTTAAAAACTGTCTGTTGTTCAAAGCTCAGCAATGATAACAGCTTTTGTGGCATTATGTGCAACAACTGGACATTAGAGTTTGTTTTACAAAAATTTCTTTGAGCAAAAAGGTAAAAATGTTTTATTTTACCACTCAGTTATGAATGCTCTGTTAACTAAATCTCAAAACTGGGAATCAGTCACAATTAATTACTCTGGCATCTGTCATCCTTTCAGCAATCTGGATCAGGACTATGGCCAAAACATTTCTCTTTTCATAATTTCATTTAATTATGCAGATCTAGCTAATACAGAGCACTCCCCTCCAGTTTTATGTAATGCATAGCTCTCAATGTCAGCTTAATGAAAGAGTTGTCACAGCAGCTCCACGTGCTCAACAGACCATTTATCATTACATTTTCAAAATACATTATGCATTTTTCATTGCATTCATTTTCCTCTTTTCAAAATACAAATGCTGCTACCCCGGGTGATTCCAGGACTTTTTAAAAAATGGGGTGGCAAAGGAGGTAAAAGAAGCAGTTACAGAGGCCCACGAGAAATCAGCAAAATTTGCTTATAACTGAATAGCAAACTGCTTGAAAACTTGTTGAAAACTGAATAAGTTATAATGACACTGAGTGCAGATGAAGCTTTCCCATCTGTTGACATGCATTCAAAGACTCAGCTGTCCCACAGCAATATGATGGCTTCATTGAAGGACAAGATTTAACCGCAAACTCTTCCCTTTAGGGGTCCCCACAACAGATCCTCTGCCTCCATTCTTCCCTGTCCCTTCCATCCTCTTCTATCACTCCAACCCTGTTCATGTCCTCCTTTAATACATCCATGAATCTTCTCTGTGGTCTTTATCGTTTTCCCCTGCCCCACAGATTGTCCAATATATCCAAAATCCCTCCTCAGCATGTCCAAACCATCTCAACCTTGCCTCTCTGAGTTTGGCCCTAAACTTCTCAAACTGAACTGTCTGAAATTTCTAATCCTGTCCATCCTGGTCACTCCCAGTGAAAATCTCAGCATCTTCAATTCTGCCACCTCCAGCTCTGCCTCCTGTCTTTTTGTCAGTGCCACCATCTCCAAACCATACATCATAGCAGGTCTCACTACCATCTTGTAAACCTTCCCTTTTACTCTTGCTGCCATCCTTCTGTCACAAAGCATACCTGACACTCGTCTCCACCCACTCCACTCTTCAGCCCTCTTTGTGCACTGCATTGGATGGTAGACGCCAAGTGTTTAAACTCATCCATCTACACTACTTCTACTCCGTGCATCTTTGTCATTCCACCTGCTTCACTCTCATTCACACACATGTACTCTGTCTTGCTTCTACTGACTTTCATTCCTCTTCTCTCCAGTGCACACCTCCACCTTTCCACGCTCTCTGTAAAATAACAAAGACTTTGATTCCAAGAATCTGGAGACATCACTGTATGCAAGGGACACAAATGAATACCAATATGGGATGCTGGTGCTCTTCAGAACCTCGAGTGGCACAGCATTGCAAACAGTCAAAATTCTGTCATGGAAATCATTCCAGAAATCATTGTATATTAACACAGTTTATAGAGCCACCCAAAAAAGCAGATTAAAATTCTATCATGCAGAGAAGAAGTCATATAGGAACATAATCTAGAAACACCATTGTCCTCTCTGGACCAAAGGTGTTTAAAATTAACTGAGGCAAAATGGAAAACTCTTTTTTTGGTCATAATCAAATTTTGAAATTCTTTTTTGGAAATCACTGATGCAACATCCTCTGGACTAAAGGAGAGAGGGATCATCTGGCTTGTTATCAGTGCTTAGTTCAAAAGCCTGCATCTCTGATGGTATGGAGTACATTAGTGCCTATAGTTCTGGTAAATTGCACATCTGGAATGGCACCATCAATGCTAAAAGGTATATACAGGTTTTAGAGAGACATCAGAGAAGGTCTTGCATATTTTAGCAAGACAATGCTAAACCTCATATTGCAGATATTTCAACAGCATGGGTTCACAGTATAAGAGTCCAGGTGCTGGCCTGGGCTGCCTGTAGTCCAGACCTTTTACCAACTGAAAACATTTGACACATCATAAAACACAAAATATGGCAACGACCCAGGACTGCTGAGCAAATGGAATCTCCTATATCAGACAAGAATGGGACAAGAGTCCTCTCCCAAAGGTCCAGCAGCTGGTCTCCTCAGTTCCCAGATGTTTACAGACTGCTGTTAAAAGAAAAGGGGATGCTACACAGAAGTAAACATGGCCCTTATCCCAACTTTTTTGAGATGTGTTGCTACCATCAAATTCAAGATGAGTTAGTATTTTTTATGAAATAGTAAAACGTCTCATTTTCAACATTTGATATGTTTTCTGTGTTCTGTGTGCTGACTGAGACGTATAGAGAAGGTCAGAAGGAGTTGCACTGTGTCTTTGTGGATCTTGAGAAAGCATATGATAGGGTGCCAAGAGAGGAACTGTGGTATTGTATGAGGAAGTCAGGAGTGGCAGAGAAGTATGTGAAGGTGGTGCAGGACATGTATGAGGACAGTGAGACAGTGGTGAGGTGCGCTGCTGGACTGACAAATGGGTTCAAGGTTGAAGTGGGATTACATCAGGGATGAGCTCTGAGCCCCTTCTTGTTTGCAATGGTGATTTACAGGTTGACAGATGAGGTCAGGCAGGAGTCTCCATGGACTATGATGTTTGCAGATGACATTGTGATCTGTAGTGAGAGTAGGAGCAGGTGGAGGAGAGCCTGGAGAGGTGCAGGTATGCACTGGAGAGAAGAGGACTGAAAGTCAGTAGGAGCAAGACAGATTACGTGTGTGAATGAGAGTAAAGAAGGTGGAATGGTGAAGATGCAAGGAGTAGAGGTGGTGAAGGTGAGTGAGTTTAAATATTTGGGATCAACCATCCAAAGCAACAGACAGAGCACAAGAGAGGTGAAGAAGAGAGTTCAGGCAGGGTGGAGTGGGTGGAGACGAGTGTCAGGGGTGCTTTGTGACAGAAGGATAGCAGCAAGAGTGAAAGGGAAGGTTTACAAGACGTTAGTGAGACCTGCCATGACGCACAGTCTGGAGACAGTGACGCTGACAAAAAGACAGAAGGTGGAGGTGGCAGTGACTAGGATGGACAAGATTAGAAATGAGTACATCAGAGGGACAGCGCAAGTTAAGAAGTTTGGCGACAAAGTCAGAAAGGCAAGGCTCAGATGGTTTGGACATGTTCAGAGGAGGGATAGTGGATATATTGGACAAAGGCTGTTGAGGGTGGAGCTGCCGGCAGGAGGAGAAGAGGAAGACCACAGAGAAGATTCATGGATGTAGTGACTGAGGACATGCAGAGGGTTGGTATGAGGGAAGAGGCTGCAAGGGATAGGATGAGATGGAGGCAGATATTAAAAAGAAGAACATTATTCTGAAATTGCACCACAATTTGTAGAAACGGTTTCTGGCAGATTTGCTGAACCTCTGCTCATCTGTACTTCTGATAGACTCTGTCTCTCTAAGGTGCTCTTTTCATACCCAATCACATTACTGGCCTGTTCCCAATTGACTTAATTAGTAGCAACATGTTCCTCCAGCTGTTTCTTTTCAGTACTACTTACATTTCAGACTTTTTGTTGCCTTTGTCCCAACATGTTGCTGCCATCAAATTAAAGATGAGCTAGTATTTTTCATGACATAGTAAAATATCTAATTTTCAACATTTGATAAGATAAGATCAGATAAGATACGACTTTATTTATCCCACGAATGGGAATAGATAAAAATATAAAAGTGGCATATTGACCAGAAATATAAAAATACTAAATATAAAAATACAAAATAGCCACAATCTATATAGTATAACAGTGATGTACATGCATAAACATGGGGAAGAATTAGGTATTGGGCTGAATAAAGTGATTATAAATGTAAATATAAAGTGGCAGAAAAAACAGTAATGGAGAATTGTCATTTTAAACTATATTACAGTACAAATACTCTCCAGAATATAAACAAAGAGTGCAGATTTATTGCTGATATGTTTTCTATTTTCTTTTGTGAATAAAATATTGGTTTATGAGATGTGCAAATAACTGCATTTTTAAAATTATATTTAACATAGCACCCCAAACCTTTTTGAAATTTGGGTTGTATATTTAACTTTATATAGTTATATTTTAGACTTTTTTCACAGGGGATTGTGAAAGGACCCCCTTGTATGATAAGGTGCCCCCACAGACTCCCCCCCTCCCCATTCCAACTCCTGCTGATACCAATAAAAAATCTATATCAATAATGTGACATTTTAAACAACATCTCTGAACTGCAGGTGAGTTTTACAAAAATGTCACACCTCTGGTCAGGTAAACTATCCCTGGTACGCCGCGTGCAATGGTGCCATCTCTTCTTCTCATTTGTCCCTTTTCAATCTCAGCCCCTCCTAATTGGACAGATAGCTCAGTTTCCGCCCCCTGTCGTCTGTCGTTCTGCACTGCCATTGGTCAAAGGAACGCACTTCCCCTTATTTGACGCCCACTTACCACAGTGATTGGTCCACAGTGAAGTCAGTCACATTTGTTCTTCCGGGTACATTGACTCGTTGCAAAACAGATCGTGAAGCAGGGCAGAGGACGGTTCCTGAGAAAAAACCTGGAAACACAGCGCTGGGAAAAAGTGAGTCGCCTATTTTGCTGAGGTTAAATGTCTTTCATCTAGTGAAAAGTTTTTCTGTGTGAAAGTTTGAACCCTGGCTGTAATGCAGACGGAGCTGTCTGGTGTTTGTGATGTTCCCCAGCGAGCTGATGACACCTTTAGCTCAGCCTGCATCTTTAACGGCTTTACGGGCTACACTGGTTTTTACCCCAGGATAGGGTGACCAGATCCCAACAAACCAAAAGTGGGACAAAGAGATTATTTATGTGGGACACAACATGCAGTGTGTAGCTCATGGATATGTCATGTGTGGCTGGCTTTTTAAAGTAGAACACAATAGAAGACTATGAATGAATGAGTGAATGCTGCAACTGGAGGTTAGCTCGCACAGGCTGTGCACTTGCAGCAACATGGAAAGCACCTGACTGAAACTATGGCTGCAGCTTTTCTCCAACCTCATGACGTGTTTTTGAAGTCTCTGAAGCTGGAAAAATGGCCGGCATCAGTTTATTGCTGCAGCCTCCTGGTCTGTATGATTGGGTGTGCTGCACGATGTGGTAAATCCTGGTTATTTAAGCCACTGTTGCATTATCTGTCTGGTAGTCTTTTTTTTAGTTTTAAGCTGAAATGCATCCATGTGCTGTTAATTGGAACATCACTTTTTGAGACATGTGTACTCTGTCGCTTCATGTCATATTCTCCTCCTGTGAACTGAAAAAATAACACTGACAGAGAACGCAATAAACTCTCTAAGAATCACCTTTTACCCAGGTATAAACAGATTTACATTTTCTTTGTGAGATTTATCATATCCTGTTGAAATTGGCATAACCTTTAACTTTGTGTTGACTCCTAATTTTCCCAGTCGAGTGTAGTTTTAGGCTATAAGGTGACCAATGCGTTTAGCCCAGTCTCTGCAGAGTTTGACAGCACAGCCCTCCCTGCTTTCTTGGCAGCCATTAACAGACTTTAGAAAACCGTCTTGTCATTAAGTATGAATTTTGGAGAGCTATAGAACCAATCAAAATGCAGGACATTGTCTCAGTATGTGGGGCACAGAAAAATAGATGAAAATGCTGTGCAGTCTTGCACACAGCAGGACATCTGCTCACCCTACCCCAAGGTAATTTTTTCATCATTCTCTGGTGTCTCAAGCATATTCATAGATATATCACTTTGGAAAATTTGATATTTTTTAGAGTGTGGCCAGTGTGTTTTGGTATTTTATGTGCTGACATTTTCCTGTATTGTCACTCTTATAACATGTAAATTGAGTTCTCCTCTCTCCTCCCTCTGTGTATGAAGTGATGCTGGCAGAAGTCCTGCAGGTGCTGCGTGGAGCTGGCAAAGTGGGATCGGCACTGGTCTCCACTCAAGGAGAGCAGGTCCGGTTAATGGCGTGCAACTCCTCCTTGGGAGCAGGGGTCAAAGTTACTCAGGATGTGGTGGAAGGACTGGTGGGGACTTTCATGGGTGGTAGCAATCACGTGAGTAGAAATAAGAGCAAAGTGCAATCCCAGTCATACATAAGAAGAGTAATTATCTTCGTACGTCCATCTGTTCTTTTCCTGTCTTGGAGATCTTTCATACCAGCTGCTTTCAACTTGTTATGATTGGGAACTGACTTGAGTAAGTGCAGTTTAAAACTGATTGGATAAGTGTTTCTCATGTTTTGGCCAAAAGCTTTTCTCTGTTGCAAGTATATGTAATGTATGCTAACTGGCCACTTCATTAGTTACACCATGGTAGTACTGGGTTGAATCCCCTTTTGCCTTCAGGACTGCCTTAATTTTGTGTGGCATAGATAAAACAAGGTGCTGGAAATGTTCCTTAGAGATTTTGGCCCGTATTGACATTGTAGCATCATCCAGTTGCTGCAGATTTGTCAGCTGCCCATCCATTATGCGAATCTTCTATTCCACCAAATCCCAAAGTGCTCTATTGTACTGAGATGTGGTGACTTGTGGAGGCCGTTTGAGCACTGTGAACTTGTTGTCACATTCAAAATACCATTTTGAGATGATTTAAGCTTTGTGACAAAAGGTGTTATCATGTAGGTTCAGCTGGTACTAAGGGGCCCAAAGCATGCCAAGAAAGTCTCCTTTTCTTAGCTAAGAGGAGTGGCACCCTGTGTGGTCTTCTGCTGCTGTAGCCCATCTACTTCAGGGTTTTATGTGTTGTGCATTCAGAGATGCTCTTCTGCATGCCTTGCTTGTAATAAGTGTTTATTTGAGTTACCATTTCTTTCCTATCAGCTTAAAGCAGTCTGGCTGTTCTCCTCTGACCTCTGTCATCAACTGGATACTTTCACTCTCTTGCACCATTTGCTTTAAACCCAAAAGATAGTTCTGTGGGAAAATCCCAGTAGATCAGCAATTTCTGATATACCCAGACCAGCCCATCTGGCATCTGCAACCATACCACGTTCAAAGATGCTTAAATCACAGTTGAACTGGTATACCTAATGAAGTGGTCAGTGAGTGTATATAAATCCTCTATTTAGCGAGGTAAAAGTCTCATTGAGGTTTTTCAAACCTGGCCAAGAGGACAGCAGAGACTATAACAGTTAAACACCTAAAGAAACAAAGCACAAACAAGTGAGCATAAAATCCGGATCACATGCAGTAACACATCAAAAGCAACGTCAAGTGCAATCGCATTAACCAAGAGAGCTATTTTCTTGATCTTTTAAAATGGGCTTAAACGCCCCCTTTGCAACCAGTTCAGACAACTTCAGGTCTTCTGTAGATTATTCCAGGGAAAAGGGAAAGCATATTTAAAAGACATTTTTCCTAATTCAGTTTTATTGTTTCCTCTAGAATGACTTCTGCCTGGTCCCCTCTGTGTTTAGTTGGAGAGGTGCACACATACACACACTAGCATGTTTGTGAGGACATCCACTGATATTTATGCATTCCTGAGCCTCTTACCCCTGAGTTTAACCATCACAATTAAGGGCACAAACCCGTTTTCTAACCTAAACCTAACTGTAAGCAGACGTTCTAACTTGTGCAACATTTTATCACTTTTATAGTCTAAAACTATCAATCTCAAGGATAGCTAGGGATGTCTTTATTTTTTTCTCTTTGCTTTCATGTGACAAATGATTTCAGTCAATATCTGTTTTATGCTGTTCTGGTTGTGCGGTTCTTGAGAAAGCTGCAAACACACAATGTGCAAATTATGGATACAAAAACATGAGTTACACTCTCACTGAATGGGTACCTCACTCATCTAAGTCTTTTGTGTGTGTGTGCAGCAACAGTCCATGAAGGAAGATGTATTTCCGGATGCGGAAGGCTGGGAGAATATGGACCCTGATGAAGCAGCCAAATGGGCTGTGGAGTCTGAGTTTCCCCCTCCTGAAGGGGAACAAAGCCACACAAAAACAGGAAATGCAGCACAGATGCACACAGGTATTGTGGAATGGACTGAACATGATATCTAAAATGTACTAACAGAGAGGTTTTGTGTAATATTATAAAAATGGCACTGTTTAGCTTCCAGAGTTGCTCCTTGTACAGTATGTCATCAGAGTATTCTTAGAACTTGGAAAAGGCCATTGTATGCATATACTTATTGTGAAAATATCCATATACTTTTCTTAAATAAAATAATCCAGCACTGAATGAATATTTTGCTAGCTTTTGAATCTTACGTATTTTAAGTATTCTTCTCTCCACATTATAGGAGTACCTCCAAACCCAGGAACAGCAACAGGAGGGGCTCGCTGGCCTGGGCAAAGCACTCGCTTCCTTCACATCACCCCCAGCCTCCACCGGTACTACTACCAGACCAGATCTGTCCACAATACTGTTGTGGCCAAGCTCACATCTGAGGACATCAAGAAGGCCAGGGAGGCGAGGCAGGCCCTAGCCAAACCTGTCAAACAGAAGGTGGGTTTAAGACTTCCATTTACATTTAGTCAGGGCTACAAGTTTACGGTCAGTTACACAATTTTTCAAATTTGACCTCTGTACGCCACAGTGGACTGTAAATCAAACAAGAGCTTAGCAAAAGAATTGCATTAGCTGTTTAGGAATTACAGCCATTTTTATGCATAGTCCCCCATTTTCGGGACAAAGTGGATTATTGGTATTAATCTATCTTTCGGCTGCTCCCTTGTATTCTCCCCAAGGGGTCGCCACAGCGGATTAATCTGCATTGGTAATTTGGCAGAGGTTTTTACGCCAAACGCCCTTCCTGACCAAACACTCCATACTTAGAAAAGCTTGTGTTCCCACCTGGAATTGAACCAGGGACCTTTCACTTGGACTGCGAATATGTAAACCATCACACTTCAAAGATACTGCTTTGTTAATAACTTGTGTTAATTGTTTTCGTCCACTTGTTTGACTTTCTCCAGTTGAGTGACCGTGCCAAAGAGAGAAAGGTCCCCGCCACTAGAATCAGCAGGCTGGTTAATTTCGGGGGTAAGAAAAATCTGTTTTTGTTTTACCTACTGTACTTGTCTCTAGGTTACCATGTGGCTCCAGGAACACTAGGATGAATGTGGCATTGTGCAAGGAAATGTCTAATCTGACACAAATTTACGGCTGGAAGTACAGAGCAAAGTGAGCACTAATTGCAATCTAATACCTTGTCAGTTATCCTCCTATGTTTTATCTTTATTTCAACCATGCTGCTGTTACAGTATCATGCGCTGATAAATAATGACACAAATCATAAATCTGTTTGTATAAGCTGGGTTTTGTTAAAAAAATGTATACCTTGTCTCATAATGATCAGCCTTCATAGCTAGATTCATGTCAGGTACGTGGGCAAAGAGAGTTTCTTCATTTTTCCTCTTAAAATCCACTGTGGTGGTGCACAATTAAACGTTTAAGAGTGCAGACTTTCAGATTTAATTCAAGGGATTTCACAAAATATAGCATTACATGTTTAGAAATTAAAGCGATTTTTGTACATAGTCCCATCATAAGTATCTGTAGAAATGACTTATCAGGACTTTCGTGGCCCAGTATTGAGTGTTTTCTCCTTTTGTCCCCATTTAGGAGATTAAAAAGTCCTGTAGTTAATTTAAAGTGTTAATGTTGTATTTATAAGAACTTTCTATGCACTGTACAATGGAAATTTTGTCATTCATGGTCCATGCTGCCATTAGCACTGGGTCACTAGTGTTTCTTGATAAAGTGACTTCTGCCAGAAGAAGCATAAGGAATTCTCAAGTGCACAGGGCTATACTCAGTGCTTATATTCAGTGAAATAGTGCAACACCAGAGCTTTTAAAGGCAATTAAACTGAGTTTTGTTAAATGGTAAGTTTGTCACGCTGATCATGCTTTGTACTTATTTAACCAAGCAGCAACTGAAGGTGGCTGCAGTGCAGGCCTGAAAGGAAACTTTGATGTCCATGCTTTTCCATACACTGACTGCAAAGAACTTGCATCAGAATGTTAAGAAAACAAAGCAAAAAAAAAAAAAATAATTTTAGTCTGTCTAATTACTTTTGAACCTGAGAAAATGGAAGGACTACATAATAGTCATTGATTCCCAAATGGTTGACTCAGTTTTTCTGTTAAACCATTTGAAGTAAAGCACCCATGGTTACCACAGTGTAGCATCCCCTCTTCTTTTACAGTCTGCTAACATCTGGGAACTGAGGAGAGCAGCTGTTGGACCTTTAGGAGAGGAATGTTGTCCCTTTCTTGTTTGATATAAGATTCTAGTTGCTCAACAGTCCTGGGTCGTCTTTGTTGTATTTTGCGTTACATGATGTGCCAAATGTTTTCAGTTGATGAAAGGTCTCGACTGCAGCACCTGGACTCTTCTACTATGAAGCAATGCTGTTGTAATAGCTGCAGTATGTGGTTCAGCATTGTCTTGCTGAAATATGCAAGGCCTTCTCTGAAAAAGACGTCAAATGGAGTGGAGTGCATGTTGCTCTAAAACCTGTTTACGTCTTTCAGTGCTAATTTTGTTTTTCAGATGTTCAAGTTGCCAGTGTCATAGGCAATAATGCACCTCCATGCCGTCAGAGATGCAGGCTTTGAAAATGACAATGCCAGTAACTAGGTGGATGGTCCTCTTTAGTTCAGAGGATGCGGGGTCCATGATTCCTTAAAAGAATTTCAGATTTCACTACATCTGATCACAGAACTGTTTTCGACTTTGCATTTTAAAACAGCTTTGGCCCAGAGCAGACTGTGGCAATTCTGGATCGTGTTCACATGTGGCTTCTTCCTTGCATGATAGAAATTCAACCTGCGTTTGTGGGTGGTGTGTTCATGGACTATGATTTCTGAAGTGTTCCTGATGTCCATGCAGTGATGTCTATGACAGAATCATGCCTGTTTGAAATGCATTGCTGCCTGAGGGCCTGAAGATCACCAGCATCCAATGTTGATTTACGGTTGTGTCGCTTGCACACAGAGATGTCTCCAGATTCACGGAATCTTTAGATGATATTATATGCTGTAGATGATGGAATATTCAAAGTCTCTGCAGTTTTCAGTTGAGGAACATTATTCAGAAATTGCTTCACAAGTTTAGACATAGTTTCTGGCAGATTGCTGATTCCTGCCCATCTTTACTTCTAAGAGAGTCGACCTCTCTAAGGTGCTCTTTTTTTATACCAAATCACATTACTGGCCTGTTCCCAGTTAACTTTATTAGTAGCTACATGTTCCTTCAGCTGTTTCTCTGTAGTACCACTTACTTTTCCAGCCTGTTTTTGCCCTTATCCCAACATTTTTGAGACATGTTGCTGCTATGAAATTCAGGATGACGTAGTATTTTTCATGAAATAGCAAAATGTCTCATTTTCAACATTTGATATGTTTTCTGTGTTCTATTGTGAATAAAATATTGGTTTATGAGATTTGACAATCATTGTATTGCATTTATATTTCACACACCATCCCAACCTTTTTGGAATTTGGGGTTGTTGAGCAAATACATGCATTATGTGTTTTCTCACTGATAAGTTTTGATTATTGGTTGCCCATTGCTGCAATGATAATAAAATGGTAATTTTCTCAGCAGCACTGAAGGCATTTTTTAAAAACTTGCTTCAGAGCGCCAGAACTTAGCAGTGATACAGGGCATTCAAATATGCTTTCGCTCTTTAAATAGCAACAGCATCTCTGGCAGATTAGCAGCTTCCTCTGTCATCCCTTCAGTGTCCCTGCATTTACAATTCTTGTGTGTCTTTGGTGCAGGGCTGGCAGTGGGACTGGGAATTGGTGCCATTGCAGAGGTGGCAAAGCAGTCACTGGGAGGCAAACAGAAAGGAGGTAAAGATTTCTTATTGCTGCCTCTCCTCTGTGGTTTTCTCCTTCCATCCTGTAAGCTAGTGTTCGGTCCAGTGCGCTTGGCAGATCCTGCAGACAGATGGATGGCTGGTCAGCCTCGAGAAGTTTCTAATGTGTCAACACCTGCTCTTCCCTGGACAGGCTTTAGATCAAATATGCTAACAACAGGCTTTATTATCTGTTAAATGAACAGTGTTCAACAATGTACCAGTGCCTCAGCTTTTATGCTCTACTATCCATAATTGACCCAGTTTAAGGCCAGAATGTAGTTATTTACATGCAGGAGATTAAAGATAATTGCTAAGACAAATGACTCTTGCCATGCTGTAGTACTTCTAATGTGTTGTGTAATATGTGTTACTAATACTGCTTCTGTGTATTTGCAGACATGAGAGCCCTGCTAGACTCTCCTTTCCTCTCAGAGGCCAATGCAGAGAGAATAGTCAGTACTCTGTGTAAGGTCCGGGGAGCTGCACTCAAGATAGGCCAGATGCTCAGCATACAAGGTACACGCTGTAACATTAGCTTCACGGTTAGGTCTCCTCTCAGGATTTTTCTGATGATGGTTTTTTTCTCTTTAGACAACTCCTTCATCAACCCCCAGCTGCAGAAGATCTTTGAGAGGGTCCGGCAGAGTGCAGACTTCATGCCCACGTGGCAGATGAACGTAAGCGTGAACTGGCTCTTTAGCCCCTTTCAGACACACACTCCTCTTCATTAGTCAGGCATTATGCAAATGTGTTGGCTTCATGCCAGAAAGATGGGATTCTTACTAGGTTAGAACTAATTCTAGGTTTGTGTGTTCATACTGACCGTGTGAATGTTGGGTGAAGCTGTTGCCTGTGTTTTAATGTATGTATCTCGTGCATGTGAGTTGTTCAGCTCACTAAAAGCAATCCTGTTTTTGTGAATGCCCATAACCAGTGGTACCTGTTTTGACCGATGTATCCCTACAGAATCAAATGAGCTCCCATAACTCTCCACATCACTCATAAAGGGATTATAAACTCCAGTAAAAATTTGTTACAATATCCATCCAACCACTTGCCTATGTCAGCTTTTGCTCTGACCCTGCACATGTCACCAGTCCATCATAGGACTAACACACAGAGGCTGACAATCACTCTGTTACATGTCCATCCATTTCCTGCCCCTCATCTGGATTCAGTTTGCGGGGATAGCAGCGTCACCCAGCCCTTCCTCTCCCCGGCCACCTCCTCCAGCTCTTCTGGGGGGGACACCAAGGTGATCCCAGGCCAGCGGAGATATAATCTTGCCAGTGTGTCCTGGGTCTACTCTGGGCCTCACCAAAATGCCTCACCTAGGTGGTGCCCAACCCACCTCAGCTTGCTCCTCTGTGTGTGGACAAGCAGCAGCTCTACTCTTAGCCCCTACTGGATGACTGATCTCCTCACCCTATCTCTAATGCAGAGCCCAGCCGCCCTTCAGAGGAAATTCATTTCTGCGCTTGTGTTTGCAACCTTATCCTTTCTGTCACTACCCGTAGGTGGGGGAAGGAACATAGATCCACTGGTAAATCGATAGCTTCACTTTCACCACAACAGACTGGTAAAGCATCTGCATTACTACTGACACCACACCAATCCGGCTGTCAGTCTCACACTCCCTCCTTCAGTCACTTCTGATCAAAAACCCTGCGCTACTTTAACTCCCCGGCTTGGGGTCGAAACTCATTTGCAAGTCAGTTGGCACTCCACCCTTTTCCATGCTACAGTATCTTTTCATACAATTAGATTTCCAACTCTTCTATGTTTCAAATAGTTTTAACCTATTATCTCAAGTATCCTAATCTTAATGCATTGAAACTGACAGCAGGACAGCTTACTTATCTTTGAAATTGTATTAAAAATTAGTATAACACCAATTTCAAAGCTGGTTGGCCATTTAATTTTTCTTCATTAAAAATACACAGATATTATATATATATATGGCTATATATATTAATTGAATCAGTTGCTTTTTGTGAAGTTAATTACTTTAAAGTTGGTCTTTTCAAGTAGGTTTACATGTACCCCTGGTTGGAAATCACAGAAGATAAGATAATCCTTTACTGTCCTACAGCGGGGAAATTTGCATGGGTTGCAGCAGCATATAGACAAGTATGAAAATATCTACTACTACTATATATATATACACACACACACACACACACAGTGGGGCAAAAAAGTATTTAGTCAGCCACGAATTGTGCAAGTTCTCCCACTTAAAAAGATGAGAGAGGCCTGTAATTTTCATCATAGGTACACCTCAACTATGAGAGACAAAATGAGAAAAAAAAATCCAGAAAATCACTTTGTCTGATTTTTAAAGAATTTATTTGCAAATTATGGTGGAAAATAAGTATTTGGTCAATAACAAAAGTTCATCTCAATACTTTGTTACATACCCTTTGTTGGCAATGATAGAGGTCAAACGTTTTCTGTAAGTCTTCACAAGGTTTTCACACACTGTTGCTGGTATTGTGGCCCATTCCTCCATGCAGATCTCCTCTAGAGCAGTGATGTTTTGGGGCTGTCACTGGGCAACACAGACTTTCAACTCCCTCCAAAGATTTTCTATGGGGTTGAGATCTGGAGACTGGCTAGGCCACTCCAGGACCTTGAAATGCTTCTTACGAAGCCACTCC
>VUQH01037680.1:0-10493 GCA_015106775.1 Etroplus canarensis | reverse complement strand
GTTGACAGAAAACAGCAGACGGGGATGGGGATGAGTTTTCCAGGGTTTCAGTGTTCAGACTCCAGTGTACAGTTCTGTTGTGGCAACAGATTGGGCTGCCAACCATCCCCTGATGGACAGTGTGTAAGCTGTCACTCCGGTGTCCTGCTTAGATCCAAGACGAAGATGGAAATCAACAGTCTGGAAGGAAAAAATCAAAGACAAGCATGAATTTAAATCATACACTGTAGTCTTGTTTTTTCTGCTACATGTTGTGTTTTTAAAAATCACATGTACACACAGTAGTTCACATAATACTTCACAGCAAATCAAATTTCTCTGCACAAAATGTGACAGAAGGCTAGGCAGCTCAGGCTAGATTATATATTCACCAAAGCATATTGCTTTCGTTTGATCTAGAGCTCCTGCTGGCTGGTTGGGCAAATATCACATGACCCAAGATATCTTTTTAAAAAGATTTTCTGATTGGTTTTATGCACACTGTTGCATATGTCAATATTATGTGTCTGAGTATCTAGCTTTATCTGTTCCAAGCATTTTCAATTGTTTCTTTCCTTTATGAGCCATCTAAGCTACAAGAACTCACTGCCCTCATTCTAAACATGTCAGGAAAATTAAGTTAGTAGCACCAATAAGCAAGCGTCCTTGTCATCCACATAAAAGGCTCCTATAAAACAAATCCATTAATGAACAATCTAGCTGCGCAACCACAAATACGTCATCTAGATAGACTCAGACAAGAGTGCAGATAAAAGAAAGTGTGATTTGAGTAGCTGTGAGTCAGTCTAATCACTTGCCTCATGCACTGTTAGAGTCAAAGGGTTGTCTGCCACCTTAACAGTCTGGCTGTGCTTACTCTTCTAATAAAAAAAAGTAGTTTGTATGATTAGAGCTTTATGCGTTGCATCACTGATGAAGATTAGTTTTTGTTTAGTTCTTCTTAAATCTTTTGCTGAACAAAGTGTATTCTGTGTCCTTGTGGGCTATACTATATCCTCCACAGAGCTAGGATTAGAACCCATAAGTTTTAGCTAAGTAGACCTAATAAACCTAAAAATGACTGACTATGTGAACCTACTCTTCTTTAGAGATATTAATCATAAAAAATAATATTGTTTTAAAGAATAATTCCCACTGCAGGCTGCCTGGTTTATGTTTACTTGCTGAGCATGTAAAGGTCTTTGTTGCTTGTGAAGACTCCTGTGACTGCAAAAAAATGATAATTAATGAGTTTAAAAAGCATTAGGCAGCCAAATTAGACTTTTTATGTTATTGAGATTGAGGTAAAGCTGAAACATCTTCAGCTACAGTTATGTGCTGCACATTACTGCACGTTACACCTACGGGAACTTTTATGACATCCCATTCAAAATCCATAGGCATTAATATGGAGTTGGTCTCCCCGCTTTTGCAGTTGTAACAGCTTCCACTCTCCTACGAAAGCTTTCTAAAAGATTTTGGAGTGTGTCTGTGGGAATTTTTGTACATTTACCCAGAGGAACATTAGTGAGGTCAGACACTGATGTTGGACGAGAGGGTCTGGCTCCCAATCTCCATTTTAGTTTATCCAAAGGTCTCTGATAGGGTTGAAGTCAGGGCTCTATGTGAGCCAGTCAAGTTCTTCCACACCAGACTCATCCAACCATGCCTTTATGGACTTTCCTCAAACTGTTCCCACAAAATTGGCAGTGTAGAATTGTCCAAATTCTCTCGGTAAACCAAAACACCAGGCCAGCCCCAGAAAACCCCACAGCATTATCATTCCTACACCAAACTTTACATTTGGCGTAATGCAGTCAGGCAGGTAACGTTCTAACATTTACCAAACACAGACTCATCTATCAGACTGCCAGACAGAGAACTGTGATTCGTCACTCCAAAGAAAACATTTTCACTGCACCAGAGTCCAGTGGCAGTGTGCTATACACAACTCCATCCCATGCATGGCATGTGGCTTGGTGATGCAGAGCTTTCATGCAGCTGCTCAGACACGGAAACCCATGCCATGAAGCTTCTGGCATACAGGGTTGTGCTGATATTAATGCCAAAGGAGGTTTGGAACTTTGGAGTTGCTGAGTCAGCAGAGCATTGGCAAATTTTATGCACCATGTGCTTCAGCACTGTAACTTTACGTGGTCTGTCACTTTACATATGAGTTGCTGTGGTTCCTAAATGCTTCCATTTTGCAGTAATATCACTTACAGATGGTCATGGAATAACTAAAATGGAGTAAGTTTTATGATCTGAGCTGTTGCAATGGTGACATCCTATTACAGTATCATGCTCAAATTCAGCAAGTGCTTTCTTTGTTGTAAAGGCAGACTGCATGGCAAAGTGCTTGGTTTTATACATGTGCGACAATGGGACTGAATAAAACACCTAAATTTAATGACTAGGAGGTGCTGCCCAATACTTTTGTCCATTTAGGGTATGATCACATGAACATCTACACTTTGCTCATAATGCAGCAGTGACTACACTGTACTTAAAACAAAGGGCACAAATAAACATTTTAATCTTATTATGATAGGGCAATAAACATTCAATTTGAGTATCGAAGTGAAATTCAATAAGAGGAGATGGAGTAATGTGATAATAGCAAAATTATTTAATGTCGATTGAATATTTGATAACCAACCCAATTAATTTTAGGTTTTATTCTGCATTAGTGTCACCACCCTCGACATCTAAAGCAGGCTAGCTTCAGATGCTGAGCATAATTGTTGGACTATGGCTTCAGTTAATGAAAGTAAAGCCAGGCTGCTTATGTCTTATAGATCACATATTTAACAAAATTACATGAAAGAGCAATTTACACAGTATTAACAGAGCTTTGATTTCCTAGCTATACACTTTAAATGCAAAGACAAACTACCCTGAATTAAAATAAGAATGCAGTTATTATGATAACATGCTGTACATGCAGACATTTAATAGCATTAGATAAATGCTATTTATCAGAATAAGTAAGATGTACAGGCTGTTTGTGCCATATATGTTTGGTCCTCTGATAAAAAATCATGCTCACCAGTATATTTTCTTTTTTTACATTGAGCTTTTCATTGCTTATTATTTCTTGACATGTACATGGATCTCTTAAGTGTGTTAATGTTCAGCCATCAAAAATTAAATTCATTGACTAACCATTTAATAATTGTAATCTGAGCAATGTGAGGGAAACCTCAAAGCTGCCATGTGAAATGAAAAAGCCAGCAAGACACCCACACATAAATATAAACACCTTGCTTGCGTTCTGTCCCCTCTACCTCCATTTATGTGAAATGGCTCATTACCAGCAGACAAATCAATTGGCTCTGCTCTCTGAACACCCACTTGTGATAATAAGAGACTCTACAGACAACCCACAGACTGGAAATATGGTGCTGCCCACCAGCTTGAAGCCAAGGTACACATCAGTAAGAGATGAAAGGAGGAGGAGTGACTAAGACCCAGATGTGAGTTCTGTCTGCGGATTATGTACATTGCATCAAAAGTTCAGGCTAGACAAATATTACCGGAATTCATGTAGTTTGTCTTTTTACCTATTTAAAAAAATTTTCCCTTCACGCTCTTTAAAAATCAATCACAGCTGGGACTGGAACTGGTTATATTTATTATTATTTAATTGGTTAGTCTTCTGATAAATAAATGCCACAAAACTGTAAAAAAAAAAGAAAAAAAGAAAATGCCTATAAGAATTTTCCACAGCCAAATGAAGCTTCTTGTTTTGTCCAACCAACAGTCTTTCATTTCTTCTGATGAATAATAAAAGCAAACCAACATTTTCTTTCTAATATCTGAAAGTCTTTTAAAAAAAGTATATTTTTGGCCTTTTTGTCTAAATGATAAGTATTGTTAATCAGAGGTTATCAAGCTTGTTCTACTAAATTAATTAAATGTATAGAAGACACTTGAATCTAATGTGGTTACCAGCACAGAGGCATTTAAAATATTTTCTATGTAGAAGGAATTCTCACACAACTTGCTATGTTGATAAATTCCCTTGTTTTCTGTGGAAACCACGCACAGAAAACACACAGTCCTGTAGTTGTAAGGCCAGAACTGATACCAATAGTTTGATGTCTCTGACCATGATAGAAATAAAAAATATATAACTATCACTGCATCTGTAGACTATTTAAACATTTTCTTAACACAAAATGCACCACAGAGTTACATGCGATAAAAAGTTATTGCTCAAAAAATAATAGATATTTTAAGCTGAACTGGGTTTGCAGTCTTCATAAGCACTTACCTTGACCATCCTTTCTACTGTTCTGGTGTGCTCTCAGTTCTTCTGACTTATAGAAATCAATACTGGCATAAGTGTTGAGGCTGGAGCCAGCACTGCTACCCATAGCGCTTCCTCCAATGTTGTAGGCAGAAGAGGTGTGCTCCACTCCAGCTTGAGGGTTCTCCTTGATGGCCAAGTCAAGGTCAATATAGTTAAGGCCTTGTTCTGCAGATGAGGTGGAGGCTTGAGGTGGAGGTGTGGCAGACATACTAGCAGCCTGCCCATTCTCCCACAGTGAGCAGTCCAAACCATGCCGGTGGCTCGCTGCCTGGCTGCCCTCTTGGAAGAGGGAGGTAGAAGAGGATGCGTGGCGTGGTAGTGAGGGGGATGAATTGAATGTCTCTGAGTGGTGGCTCAGGCGTCCCTGCTGGTCACCTCGGACCAGTCTGCTGCTCCGCTCAGGAGACTGGAAGGACTTGACTGGGGAAAAACCCAAACTTTTCTCCTGCTCCACAGATAAAGGTTGACCAGAGTGGATGGCAGATCGTGCTGAGGTGCTGGGATCTGAACCTTTGTTGTCTGTAAACGGAGGTATGACTTCTGTTAGCACGGCTGCTGTCTTTCTGTTAGCACGGCTGCCCACATTACCCTCTGCAGCCAGAGGAGAGGATGTGCCATGTTCATGTCGGGCCTTGGGGGCAACAGCTGGTGGGCCCTGTTGGGTGCTGAATGTGGATCTAATATGAGTCAGTGGTATTGAGGATTTCCCCAAATCCATGCTGACGTACTCGGCAGAGGTGGACAATGGTGCAGAGAAGCTTCGGGGAAGGTTAGCAGGATTATCATGGCAGACGAGTGGTTGATTCACAGGCCGGAGTGTTCCATGGATCACAGGCTGTCCGTGTTCAGACCCTGCACATCGTCCTCCATCATATTTACTGTCTTCCTTAAAGACAATACTGACATACTCACCAACATTCTGAGACACTGATGGTGGGAGATTCTCCTTAACCCTGGGCAGGGTGTTTGCTTTAGTAATATCTGAAGACACGCTGAGGGGACGACCCCGCCTTTGCTGCTTTGGACTCTTACTACTTGACGCACGTTTTTGATGGTGACGTCCATCTTTCGTACATGTTCCTGCACTCTTGTATTCTGCTCCGGTTCTTAATAAACTTAACCCTCTCCCTGCTGATATGGACTTGTCTTCAAGGCTTTCACTGCTGGCTGAGCTAGAGGAGAAGGAAGAAGAAGACATGGAGAGTTGGCAGCCTCCAGCAGGGCCCACTGCAATTTTATTTCTCTTGCTATAGCCTACTCCCCCTCCCCTTCCAGTACTATCACTCCCACTGCTGTCTTTTTTTCCGTCTCCTTTGTTTAAGTCTTCCTCAAAGCGAGTATAGAGAGTATGCTGATAAGCTCGTGGCAGGGAGAAGTAGGAATTGAACATTTTTGGTTGCAGTTGGTGTTGCTCAGGATGGGAAGGCGGTGTACTGCAGGCAGAGCGGCTGCTCACAGGTGAGATGTTCATGTAGTCACTGGCAGCTCGACTCTCCATGCTGGCCCTGCTGTCCCACATGCCCAGTCCATGCAGGTCTGTGGAGCTGCTGCTATTGGGAGACATAACCATGTAGCCCTCCGAACTGGGCTGGCGGATATGCTGAGGGGGAGACACACTGTTGTTGGGGGTCATGGCCATGTATTCATCATCTGTCCCAGGTTTTGCACTTGCATCAGACATACCTATTGAGAGAGAGAGTGAAACAGGAGGAGACGTAACTCCAGGCAACATTGACATATAGCCACTATCCACAGTTGCTCCTGTGTCCACTTCTCCCCTGCTTTTGTCAGCCCTCTTCCTATTCTCCCCTACAACATCAAGCTGCCCACCCCCAACTGTCAGACTCCCTGAGCCATGGAGAAAATCAGCTTTCTGTCTGTTAGCGCTCTGCGACATGATGGCATATTCTTCATCGTCCTCATCATCTTCATCTTTTCTATGTGGAGTCGGTCGTTCATGGGATGCCAAAGGCAGGGAAGCCCTCTTACTTAGCAGTCTACGTTCTGCCTCTGATTCACGACTGGATGAGCGCCGTAATATCCGTCTGCCTTTGGAGCGATGATGGGAACCAAGCAGACCTTCTCGTTGTCCCATGACTATATAGCTGGAGGCGCCTTCCCCATGTACATGATGTCCAGACAGACTAGGTATGAGCAGAGAGTGTTCCCCAGGACTAGAACCGTACTCATCTGAGGATCCGTAGTCACTTGGTGAACCTGAAACAGAAACTCTCTGTGAAACACGAGGGTAGGAGCAGATTGTCATGCCTCCCACTGCTGCCCCCACTAGGCCGCACTCTGAGCCATGACCAGAACTGGAGGAAAGACTTGGTGCTGGGGAAGGAGCAGGGTTAGGTGTGTAACGTGCAAGGCTGAGAGTAATCTTGGCAGGGGTTGGGGCCCTGGTGGGCTTGGGTCTCAATGTCGGAGTAGTTGAGCAGGATCCATTAAGACTTGGGCTGGAGCTGGCCCATGTCCCTTTGGCACTTGTTCCACCCTCCTCTGACCTGGCTCCAATGCTGGCTGTTCGTGCCCTTGGAAACCCGTGGCGTGATGTAGGTGATGTGCTTGTGCTGCTGCCTCCTGTTCCAGGGGTCTCCGTGCGTGCTCGTCTTGAGAAGCCCACCTGGCTTGGTGGCAGATTTGGGTGATGACGACGGCTCGGGACACTGATGGGATTTGAAGCAGTACCACCTCCACATGATGTTCCCACAGACTGAGATTTACTGCGCTGACGGAACTCCTCGCTTAGGGCCTTCATGGCCTCTAGTAGGGTCTCATGCATGTTCTGAGCCACCACGGAGTCATCCACCTGCATCCAGAACTCTCCGGGGCCAGTAATTGCTGAGCGTCCCACCTCAATGAAGAAAAAATTCTCTGAATGACCACATCTGCGGACATTCATCAGTTGCAACACCACAGAGGCCACATCAGAGTTCAGCTTGACAAAGTTGACTGTCTTGTCAGTTAGGCACAGCCGGTAGATGCCCACTAAGTTCCTGGCATGTCCAAGACCTTTAGGCCAAACCTTGACCTGCCATACTTCCTTAAAGGTTGGAACAGGAGATGGAGAACTGCACTCTCCACTACTGCCATAGTCTTCGGGGGTTTTACCTAAGAAAACAATAAAGAATAAATAAAACAATTAGAGAATGAAATAACTAAACACATACAAGGAAAAAAAATCTCAGGATTTCATTTAAGCATGACCTGCGGAATTACTAACACTAATAACTAAATGCCCCTATGCAAGAATACAGTCAATTCATCACCATCACTTTTAAGCAACAGCTCATAATTAAGTCTTAAATCCTATACAAAACAGCAACTATAAAGCATAATGCTCAGTACCAATCACATGACAGATTACTGATTTATTTTCTTTCCTCACAGTTAATATTATTTTCACTAAACAACTAACAATTTACTGATTTTGTTTCCACACACCAGAATAAAAAATATTAGCAGTGTGCCCCAATAAATTACGACAGACTATGATATATAAATATTCTTCAAGCTCCTTTTGCAAGTTCTTTACCAAATTCACACTAAAAACAAAAAAAAAGATAATATTAAGGACGTTGTTTTATTGTGGCTGTGCCTGAACAAAATGGGGGTCTGCACTCTAATGTGTATTTGCAAAGGGTTCCACAGCAAAATATCAGAGCTGGGCAAGCCCATCAGTCTCAACTAACTGAAATGCAAAGGAGAGCAGGGATGGTAGGGTGGGTGGGTGGTGGTGGTGCTCAGCTCCAGGCATAAGGATAACAACGTAAACACGAGGATAACCAACAGAAACGCAATTTCTGGTGAGGGCGCACTAACGATGCCATCTCCTCCCTACCAGCAGCGCCGTGTAACAGGAATGTAGGTTAGGCGAGCGGCAGTCAGAGCTGTGCAGAAAAACAAAAACACGGGCTCCAGCGGAGTGCACCACGATAGGCTGCCACTATATGATGCATCCCTTGGATGGTTGCTATATGCCCACTGCGCCATGCAGAAACACATCACCGTGTGAAACGAGCCGCCTTCTCGTCAGGAGAAGCGATCGGCTGCTGCTGTTGCATGCAGACGCCGTTTAATGCATCCAACTATGTTTTGCTGACGGGTAATAATCCGCAGGTTAGAGGCGCTTATTGAGACGGTGCTGCACAAATACACAGCACACGCCGCCCATAGCGTGCTGGTGGATTCACCTGCCTCCTGGTTCAAATATAACCCCATCCAAGCCGCATTACTTAGACTAACCTGGTGTTTTTAAATCAAACGGCCAAACAAAACCTGCGGCAAAAACACTCAGACAATTCGGGGCAGAGACATGCGGGGAAATCAGGATGGCCAAACAGCCTACGGCAGGATGGGCCTGATGCAGAAACAGGCAGCGGGAATCACATCGCCACTTTTCACATCTTACAATTGCCCTGGAGGTCCAGCATCGCTTGGTACCACTCGTTCTGGACCTCCTCGCTGTCCGCGGCGATGGCAAAGCTCTCGCTGCGGGTGTAAAGGACGATCATGTGCTTGTTCTTAGAATCTGCGCGCTTGTTGATGTTGAAGCAAGTCTCCAGATTCAGGACTTTCTTGGGCACGGGCGATTTACTGCGGAATTTCTTCTCGTTCTCGTAGTACTCGAGTCGAGCGGGACCGTGCTCCGAGGCCGCCCTCAGCACGAAAAACCGCCGGTGCATTGATTTATGCTTGCGGAGATAACCGCTCTTCTGCACGTCTTCATAGTTCTGCGGCTCGACCGCTTGGTTCTCCATGGCCACAGGCGGAGGGAGGGAGGGGAGGGAGGCGATGGATGTTAGAAACAGATATTCTCAGGGAAAAAAACAATGTCCATGTGTGCTCCTCATTTCTCCATCGCAGCTACATCCCTCGTCCTCCCCGCGTTCACGTTGAAGTATCCAGCGTGTGTGAGGAGGAGGCGCAGGATGGGAAAATCATCCGAGGCATGGCTTTGGATTTGGCATCGTATCGTGAATCCAGCAGCCGCAGGAGGATCCGCCGCACCGAGCGCGCACAGCGTCCGTCGCTGCCCAGCCCAGTCCCCAAGTCCAACCGCGGTGCAGTTCAGCTGCTTAAGGACGTCTCCTCCACCTGTCTGAGGTTGCCCACAGCTGCTCTGTAGTCACCACTGTCAGGCCAGGCAGAGTAACAACAGACACTCCCGGTGAAGGCTTTCAAAATAAAAGCCTCAGGACCCATAGAAGGCCCTCAAAACAAGCTGCTCGCTCCTTCAAGGATTTTTTTTTTTCATAGCTCATCCTGAAATGAAAATGACTAAGTTAAGATTGATTCAGTGTGTTTAAAGAGTCCTGGGTCTCCAAACATCAGTAACCTTGCAACAAAAGCTTTTCTTTTCTTGTTTCTTCTCAGTTTTTTTTTTTACCTCAGTTTTATAAAACTAACTACTGTAATCGCATGGCATGTGTCTGTAAGACAGTAATGTAACGCAATACTAATTTTAAATTCAGTATATGTGCAGTTACTAATCGCTTACTTCTTTAAATTTGAGTCACCTGCTGCTACTCCCACCTGGGGTTTCTTGCTCTTGCTACAACATTGGTCTCTTTTGGTTGCTTTTCAACAATTTTTGCTGCTGGTTTTGCAGTAACACTTTGATAAAGGGCAAAAAGAAGGCTCTTATGTATGTCACCCTTGTGCTGATATGTATGCATGATAGTTAAGTGACAATGCATTTCAGTTGATGTGGTAGAATACAGGGAGTCAACAGACACAATAATTCCCTGACGACAGGAGGAAACCAATGATTATTTAAAAAATGATAACAGGTAGTTATGGGAGCAGTCAGAGCTCCACTATATTTTTGACTGTGTTACGTCATTAGTAAATTTTTAAATTCCCTCCTGTTTCAATAAGGTAGAGCAGGGGTGTCAAACATATGGCCTGCAGGCCAGAACTGGCCCACCAAAGGGTCCAGGCTGGCTCACTGGGCAGCTTTGGAGGGTATACATTTTGGACCCAGTGTTAAGAGTCTCACCCAGATATCACCCACGGTCTACCATACACCAAAGTAATTAAATAAGAAAGAAAATCTGTGGGTTTTTTTAATTGTTGGCATTCAATTTAATAAAAGAAAATTTCCCATTTTCTCTATTTACTAAATAATTTTCTGGGAGGGGTTTGCACAGTAAAAAAAAAAAAAAAAAAAAAAAAAAAATATGTATCTTTTAGT
>VUQH01037678.1:0-14748 GCA_015106775.1 Etroplus canarensis | reverse complement strand
GTCTCCAAATCAGAAATTTTTATTTTTCCACAGAGTGCTTGCTCTAAGTCCAACCATGGTTTGTCTAACAGGTTTGGTTTCATCCATTTTAAGATATACTGCAATCTATTAGCTAAGAAATAGTGGTAAAAATTTGGTAGTTCTAGACCACCATTGCCTTTTGCCTTTTGCAGTGTTTTTAAACTTATCCGTGATGACTTCTTTTTCCATAGAAAATTTGAAATCTCTGAGTCTAGTGTCCTAAACCAAACAATAGGGGGTTTATTGGGGATCATTGAGAATAAATAGTTAATTTTAGGTAAAACCATCATTTTAATGGTGGCAATTCTTCCCATAAGTGATATAGGTAAACTATTCCAGCGTGTTTTATTCCACTGTTTTATCTTTACCGCACAGTGTGAAGCGCCTCGAGGCGACTTTTGTTGTGAATTGGCGCTATATGAATAAAATTGAATTGAATTGAATTGAATTGAAAATAGAGGGAAACAGTCTGGTTTTGACCAGCTGCAAAAAAATACTCAGTGACTGCCGACATTTACAGCCTGAAACCCACATGCCAGTATTTTATACAGTTTTTTGCTTGTTTAAATTAAACAAAAAAGATTATAATTATTTAGCACTAAAAGCTTCGTGTAGGTGGGTGTTGTTACCTCAGATCAGAGCCAATGCTAATGCAGAATTGAACAACATAACATTATTCCTGCATGGCAGCATTTATTAGTCCAAAAATAATTACCATTTGCTGTTAATGTTGTAGTCATTCTCAATGCGCCTAAATTATCTACACTGGCTGTATTGTAAAAGTAGAATTTATTTACCTTAGTTTAATCTGCTGCAGTGAAAGCACTGCACTATATGTGTTAATTTTGGATTTTATTTGAAGGTAATATTATTTTTTCCAATGGTTGGTTGATAGTTTAGCTTCACTTTTCACCACATGGGAGATGTCAGGAGTTTTTGACAGTGACTATTTCATCATCTTACTCTCATATTTACAGCTAAGAGTGAACATCAATGCACCTAATTACAATCTGAATAAATAACACGAACAGCTGGCTGTTACCTTGCATAAAAGAAGTCAAGTAATTTTTGGCTGGAACGTGTGAACTCCTAAATGTTAAAGCAATCATTTAATCTAAGGTATACAAAGTAGATTTACAGTGCAAGTTGAAGCTTTTCAATCTTTCAGTCTTCCAAAACTCACAAAGATTTACAGCCCTTTTTATGATTTCCCCATACTCTGATTCACTGGCTCATTTCCAAGGACAGTCCCAGCACGTCAGACACATACAGTCAAAGAGGAGCCATAACAGAGAAGAATTATGATGGTTTTTTGACACCATATGGAGTGGAATTAGTCTTCTGCTACAGACACACAATCAAAGAGCTCATCTGCTCTGCTTGTTTTAGGTAAAACAGATAAGCTTTTAGTGTCTGTGTGTAATAATAAATCAAAGCAGTCATCATTTTTATCATGTTCCTTATGTCACATTTGGAGTTGCTCATAAGAGAACAAAGTGACAGTTTCATTTGGAGAGTATTCAGATACAATAAAGGAAATTATCAAATCAAACTTTATAGGGGAACCTATTGTTCTCATTTCCAGCACTGTATTTTTATCCTTGGACTCTAATAGGGTAGCTTTGTATGATTCCCAGTTCAAATTCCTCGTACTGTAAAGTGTTCTTAACTGTACCTGGCAATAAACAGTTTCTGATTCTAATTCTGATTCTGAAAATAATACTTATTTATCATAGAACAGGCCTCAGTACAATAAACTGTTCTACCCTCTCTCGCTTTAAGCTAGCTTTTTTCAGATTGGATGCCCTTCACAAACAGAAGGTTTGAACATCAAGTGGGTGGAGCATCTATGCTCATAGCCAGAGGTGTGTGCCTTAGATGACCATATTAGGGATATCACATATCTCTGACATCATACAAATCCAAGGCAAGAAAAACTTTTACAACTGATCATTTTGAGAAGTTTAAAATCTGAGCGTTTGCCTCACAGTGATTACTTGCACATATTGTGAAATTTTGGCCATGATTAATAAGAACATCCACCATTGTAGCAATATATTATAGAAAATGATGGAAAGCACAATAGTTCCATTTTACTGATCCAAGATATTTAGCATTACTACAAAAATAGTGGAACAGAAAGGCAGATAAAAACACTAGAAAAAATATATCTAAATGGCTAGGGAAAGTTACTGACTGCAAAACCATTTGTGCAATTTATTGATAATCCATAAAATTACAACCACTTCAACAGGAAATTAAATTTAAGAATAAGGTTCAAACAAGTTAAAGAAAGCTGCAGAATGTGAAAAGTTAGGTCAAAAAGGCACTTAAAAGGCAGATGAGAATGCAGGTGGGGGCTGGCGGAGTAAATGCTGTGTCACGTCAGTGCCAACGAGCCCTTGTGGTAAAGCGAGCGAGCCACTGTAGTCCTGTCCCTCTCAATAACAGCAAAAGGCATTTGCAGAAATGCCTTGGGTGGAGCTATTCTTAGTGGGCCCAGAGAGACCAGCTACACTGTCCGAGAGCTGTGACGTCAGACATGTTGGATCAGATTTTGCTCCAAAATGTAACTGTGAGGTAATTTCAGGGTAATGACTATGCACGGTTCATTTTTAAATAAATGTTGCTGCAGTGTGCCATTTGTACAGGAGAGACAGTAGATGCAGTGAAAGGTGAGAGAAATGTTTTGCTCTGAGGTGAGAAACAAATGGAGAAGCAAAGGAAGAGGGTCAAAGATGGAGGCTGCTGTAGATCTATCTGAGGAAATGAGGAGTGTGCGTGTATGTGTGTGTCTGTGTGAGTGTCAGTGGGAGTGATGGGTCTCTCCATCTGCCATTAATGCCCCACAGAACTAATTACAAGGTGATGGACAGCAGACTAATCACCAGGGCCACTAGTGGCTTTAAATTAGCTGAATCGTGGAGTCATGCCTGGTGTGATGGAGAGGGACAGAAGAGCAGGAGAGAGCAACATAGGTCCAGAGGGAAGACAAGTTGATAAAGCGAAGGAAAGGAAAGCATGGTTAACACACCTGCATAGGAGTTTTAAAATGACTGACAAAGAGGGGAAAAGGGACTTTCACTCTGTCTGTTCCTCTTACATTTATCTCTCTCCTCTTGTCCTCTGTACCACTCATACAGAATTTCTATCATTGTTTCCTCACAGCTGTTTCTGGATTCTGTCTCTGTCCTACCTCGCCCCCTGTCTCTCTCTCATCTTATTTCATCTGCCTGTCTTTTGTCTCTCACTCTCTCTATCTCTCCTTCCTTTATTCCTCCCAGACTTTGGCACTGTGTCTGCTAAATGAAAGTGTGTCTCTATGCAGTCTCTGTTTTTTTTTTCAACATGATGCTTCAGGCAAACCAGCAGGGTTCCTGAGCATGTGTTAACCACTCCCACTCACCACACCTCTGATTCCACATTCAAGCAGTGAAAACACATGCACACAGTCACATCAAGAGAGGCAGACACCAAGACATGACCAGGCACTCTTACACTTGACAGCTGCTTTGCACCTGTTGGGTTTTAGAAATTTAAATCAAATGCATTTTTCTTTTTGTTCCATTTTTCCCTATTTTTTGTCTACTTCTTACCCTTTAAACTCTTAAAGATTGCCTACCAAAAAAAAGATATTACACTAACATCACTGAAGCATTGGAGCCACAGCTCATTCTTTTGCCCTTGTCCTTGCCTGAAGTGTCTCATTAAGACAAATTTGTCTGCCTTGACCGTACCACTTGTTTCCTTTGTTATTCACCTCTTGTCTCACATGTGCTTAGATTCTGTCAATGTATAGAGGTCATCAGAATCAGAATACTTTATTAATCTAAGGGGGGAAATTGCTTTTTTTGTTTTTTTTAGATAGGTCAAAGTTCAGGATAAGCTCAGCAGTGATGCTGTACATTTTCTAGTTGTACAAATGTGTACCTTAATGTTTACCCTACACCAAATTTGGAAAGAAAAAGTTCTAAAAAATAGTTTTGTGTCTAATAGGGTGCATTTTCATTATATTAACACAGTTTTTGTTACATTTATGAATTTCTGGAACTAACATTTTATGAACTTTTTACTGTTGTATCATTTTCATTACAAATAAAGCTTAGCACGTTTAGGCCTACTTCGAAACAGAGTAGCTATGAAGCAATCAGAATCAGAATCAGAATACTTTATTAATCCCCGGGGGAAATTACTTAATGTAGGCCACTCTGTTCATGTATAAGATATTTACATTAAAAGTTGCTTACTTTGATAATAATTGAAACATATATCAGCAGAAGAGCTTAAAAACTGGTAAAAGTGAAAAGTCAGGTTCAGATTAATTTTCACTAAATCCAGCTTTAGATCAAGCATGCCAGTAAGCCAGCAGCAGTGATGACGGGAGCAAACAAGTTTGTCCATAGACCATTTATGTGCATGTATTTATGCTAGCCATGGCTATTAAGGTTTAGCGAAATTAAGAGGATAAGATGCCAGCCATTAGACACAGCCTATGATGCATATATTAAAACCTTTTTAAAATCTGTGTCTAGGCTACGCATTTTTGTTAAAATATAAAATATAAAATATTGAAAATATAAAGCATTACTCACAAGAATAATCAATAAAAATTAGCAAGTTAAATAAATAACTATTGTGTATTTCTATATTCGTAGTCACCAGATTTTTTTTGATAAAGTCACAGCGATCCACTGAAGATGGGCACAGGTTCAAGACTCCTGCCCTATTAGTATTACTGATATGCTAATTTACACATAATAGGCTGTGTCCCTTTTATTAAAAGTGATTAATTAGCTGTTGGGAAACAGGTTGGGAGACGGACTAAACACAGGTAATACTAATCGGGGCGAGGCAAACATCACAAGGGAGGGAAAACTAACAAAAACAGGAAGTAGAACTGACAACAGTGTAAAGAGACCAAAAGTTACAAAACAAAACAGGAAATGACTTAACATAAACCCAATATCATGATGGGACACATGTAGCAGTCATGCAAAATCATTCACTGTGGGCATACAGGTATAATTAAAGGGGAAAAAACAACAGAAAGTGTCATATCAACGTTCAGAACAGCTTCAGGGTTTTTTGCGACTGTTTCTCCAAGTCACTCTAGCTCTGCTAGAGGGAGGTAATACCATTCAAGTAAAAGATGTTACCTAACTCAATGATTTGATGTTGGAGAACATTTTCTAACATCCATCTATTTTCTTCCACTCCTCCCTTATATGTACATCTGGGTTGAGATACTGTGATTACAAAGGTCACAACATTTGATTCATGTTTTTGGTCATTAAGGCTTCATGTTTCATGTATGGAGGCACTGTCATCTAGAAAGAGGCCGTTCCCATCAGGATAGAAATGTCTCATCATAGGATAAAGGTGATCTCTCAGAACACATTTCTATTGATTTGTGGTGACCCCCGCAGTAAAGCCAAAGCACTAGATCCTCTCCCAATAGGGATCAAGACTTTTGGATTTTTCTCTAATTTATCTCACCTCTGTAATTCTGTTCTAAGTCCAGTACTCTTCCATTTTGTGCACCAATAAACAACAAAAATTGTTCCTGCCTGCTTGGGTGGGTCTTTCCATGTTTAAAAATATCTAGTTTGAAGACATCTATCAAGATAGTACAGAGGTAAAGCAGATATTTACGTGACAAAAAGCAAAGATGAGGAAGTCCTTTGCCTTCTTTAATGTTTAATACTTCACAACCTCATTGATGTATTTGTGGAAACTGCTGTGTAATCACTGCACCTGTTGTAATTCAGGAACCAGGCAGTTGTGTCCTTTTAGTGATGGGGACACCTTGGCTCCAGTAAAATCACTCGCCTCTGTTTATCAGGCCTCCCGTCTGTCTGTGCCTCTGCTCAGCCTTCTCCGTTGAGCCCGTCATTATCACACCCTTAATGCATCTCACCACACTCTATATTTCCTCTGGCATGCTATCCATCTGCCTAATGGGCCAGTAGGGTGCGGCCAGCCAGTCATCACTTGTACTACTGCTTTTGTGTGTGTGTCATGTGTGTGTTTGTACAGTCACAGATCTTTCTTGTGACCCTTGTCAATTTATATTAGCTGCTTATGAGTCTGTGTTTGCATTGGCTGTGTTTTCAAGTTTAAATCCAATTCTTTTTCACGCCCACTTGTGTTCTCTCTTTAGTTTGTGTTTGTATCATTTGTAAATGCTGTATGCACTGTAGGTGTGTGTATTGTGTATATTAGGGTGTCAGTGCCAGTGAACTCTCTAACTGCGTCACCCATTAAGCCATTATGGACTGTAACTGAATCCTCTGAAAGCTCCACTCATGCCCGCAGCTCCGGGGCAATGATGGATGGGTGTGTGGAGGGATGGGAGTAGTCATGTTGTAGCTGGACACTTTTAAAAACAAATAGAGGAGTAGAGTGTATGGAAAGGTGTGCAGGAGAGGTAGAGGGCATCTGAGGTGAATCCCACTGTAATGAGCTAAGCTGACTTATGATCACTGTGGACAGGAAATGGCTTCAACCTCTCTGCTCTGGTCTTAGCTGAGTCATGAGGCTTATTAAAAACATGAGGATTTTTCTTCTGCTCCTTTTGTTGTTAAGGTGTGCATACATGCGAGTATGTACAGTTATTTAATCATGAATAATTATTACATTTTATCTAAAGTAGATTGCAACTTTTATTCAGGAAATACAACTCACTGGGTTTAAAGGTGGGAAAACCCCAAAACATTTTAAAAGGAGTGAATATGTATCCAGGATCTGCCTGTGTTATTTTATTGCACCACTTCACCAGGTCATCTTAGTGTTGGCAGAACTAAAATTCATGGTTGCTGAATTTTCAGCTCTCTGACACACATAACATCTTCAGGATTTGGCAGAAACATGGAGCTTTAATTCCAACTTTATGAAGCAGATGTGCAAAAAAAAAACAAAAAAGATATAACAGATTTTTTTTTTTAAACCGGGATACGTGTAAGATACTTGGTCTTGTAGAGGTTTACTGTGATCCTTAAATAGGAGCTGCTATTTTGTTTCTTAAAAGGTAATACATGGCTCAGTTGTGTTGACTCACAGCAAGAGGCTCCTGGGTTTGAACCCAAGCAGGGCCTTTCTGTGTAGAGTTTGCATGTTCTCCCCGTGTTTACGTGGATTTTTTTAGGAGCCTCAGCTATTTTTGCCATTGAAAAACATGCTAGGGTAGTGCTGCCTGTCTGAGCCAAGGAGTAGAGTAGAGTAAAACTGTAATGTCCCCATGGGGCAATTTGCTTTACAGGCAGTAGTCCAAAACAATATATGCATGTATGCACAAAATTTGAACCCTCTCCATCATGATAGTGTTCAAATTTTGTTTAAAAGAATAGAAGATGTAATAAATGACCATCTGAATCTGTTAGTGCTAATTTTGGGAAAACCAAACCTTCGCCCTCATGGAAGCATCTGGAACTCAACATGTAAAGGATGCTGAGGGTCCAGAATGATGGTCCATACCCTTGAAAGGATCTTCATTTCATACTGAGTGCTAAAGGTTAAGCCCCTGTCACACTTTGATGATTAAACAAGCATATGCTGACGTAGGAAAAAAATCTGCAAATACTCTGGCCTACATCAATTAAGTTCTAGGTAAGTTTTGTATAAGTTAAGAGCATGCTGACGTACACCAGTGTAGGTCGTAGTACGGCGAGGTTACTGGAAAATGTTGAGCATTACTCACGTTAGTCATAAGTCGAAATATGTGGAGATAATGTCTAGCGTAACCAAAACGTATTAATAACCTATGAGTAACATGTTTTCAACATGTGTGTAACTTATATCAAACTTACCTCCAACGGATATTGACGTTTGTAGACGTATGTAACGTGTTCCAGTCGTACTGAACGTGTTTCTAACATACAGCTACCTTACAATTGCATATGTGCTGCATTCCATGGAAGTGGTATAAATGGGCTTCAAGTTGTGAATGCTGGCAGTACGCTAGCATTCGGTTGTGTTACGTTCTATAGCAATACGTTACGTATACGTCCATTTAACATCATTGTTCTGCATATGCCAGCGTTTTAGAGGAATTTGGATGTGTCGGCATACGCTTGTTAAATCGTCATGGTGTGACAGGGCTTTTGCTAAGGATTGGGCCAGTATTCGTACAGGACACCTTAAAAATTTTTTACTGTTTCCTCCTGTTTTCAGGATTGAGATGACCAAAGCAGCGGATCATGAGAATGAAAGCACTGACTCAGTAAAAGAACATTTTCACCGGTGTTGTGTCAATATTAAAACTTCACAACTTCCCTGAAATGAGCATAGAATAGAAAAGATCATGGGGGCAAGAAAAGGTGTGTGAAGACTTAATAAGGACTTGCTCGGAGAATCTGACTGCACTTACACTAGACTCCTTAATCTGAAACCACAATGTCTAGAAGATGGACTACAAAAGTGCATCTTACGTTAATCCCAATGTGTTCTCACCACGTCATGTCATGCAGGTCCTTTAAACGAGGAAATGTGATTTCATTACAGCAGCGGGTCTCCAACTTTCTTTTTTGCTATGCCTCACTTCAGAAGCCAAAAAAGTGCATACCCTACACCACACAAAAATGTAAATCCCACACGCTGCAGCTTTCTCAATCACTAACACTAAAAAAGGATTCACCTCAAATTTTGTTCAAATCAGCTCAATAGCATTAGTAAACGTTTGCTTGTTTCTTTTTCACATAAAAACCATTTGTTTATACATCTATTCACTTTAGTTTGACTTAATATTTTTCACCTGGTTGGCCACGCCCCACCTTCAGTGGCTCTATGCTCCACCAGTGGGGCCCACCCCACAATTTGAGAACCACTGCATTACAAAGATTACAGTTTTTGAAAAAAAAAAAAGGAACACATAGCCTCTAAAATGAAATAAATCTTATTTTCTTGTGTTTTCCTGCTGGAAAATGATCCCATGTAATGCCTTTCTTCCTCTTCGTTAATGATTTCTATCACCAATGCACAATTCTGTCCATTCATCACTTATTCAAGCTGACCTGAAGTTAAAAAAAAAATCACTGAATGATAATCCTAAAGGCTGGAAAGACTGCACCAAACATAACAAATGCAAATTAAAATGTTGCAGCCCTTAAACATGCATTGATATTGCTAATAAAACTTATAATGGAATCAAACAAACTCTTCATCAAGAAGCTATAGCATAATGTTCAGAGTTCTGTGTGTTGCTGAAATTCAAAATATATCAGCAAGTTATGGCATGAAATGGAAAATGCACGGTTCAACATTTACAGGATCTACTCCACTTTGTCAGTTTTGTTGCTCTTTAATAATGTGTCGTCTGCTAAAGGAGGTATTAAAGGAAGCATTGAAACACTTTTCCTAAGTATTTAGAGAATTCAAACAGCTCTTTTTATGGCTGTCATGCAGCTACTTTCATGTCATTTCACTCATTCACCAACCTTCCTCAGCAAATCTGGCTAGTCAGCTGCACCCAATGTTCTTATGACAAATCAAAATGTCTGCTGTCTTTAGTGTTCAAAAAAGTGATATGTCAAGAAACATCTGTATATAAGGGTAGATACCAATGTCCTTGAAATGGGATATTTCTTGAAAATACTTACAGTAATTATAATTAGGTACTATATTTGGATTGATTTTATGGAAAGAGAGTATTTAAATCATTATGTGTACAGCTGTGTCTTGAGGCACTACTTCAACGCACAAAAACACGCAATCAGAGATTTTTCTGGCTCACATTGAACCTTTGGGGTATGACTTGGCACGACAGTAATCGTGGTCAGTAGTCATACATTGAGTCTGCGTTCCCTTACTTAACAGAAATGCATTTTTCTGTTATATCTGACCATTTGATGAACAGAAATGTCTGCAGTGCTAGAGTAAATAAACCCCAAATAACGAAACTGGTTAAAACTATTTTATTTCAACATTGGAAGGGGATAGGGCAGTGACTCTGAGAGAGAGGGATGTGGATAAAAGGAGGGTTGACTGCTTGGATGTCATTTGTTAGTTAAGGATTTGCTTGTTCAATGTAAAGTCCTACTTAAACAAATTCAGAAAGGATTTTAATTGACATTTTTATTCTAAATTCTTGTTTTGGCTAAAACATCTTTGGGAGGGGTCACTAAAAGCCCTGCACTGTCTGCATTGCACCCACTACACATGCAACTTCAACCACTAAATACCAAAAAATAAATCAATCGTTATTGAATTTGCTTGTCCTCTGATGTCCAAGATGAATTATTTAGTGTTTTGCAGTTGTGTTGTTGATGGGCAAGGTGATGTGTGTGTTTGTGTGTGTGTGTGTGTGTGTGTGAATGACAAAGCTCCATTAGTACTGCTCATTTGACAAAACACTCAGTCCTTGACCATTTCTCAAGTGGCATTGGCTTTCTCGTTCTTTCTCTCTCTCTCACACACACACACACACACACACACACACACACACACACACACTGAGTATTGGGGAGATGACGTTTAAGGGCCACTGACTGCTTTTAACACACTCCCCCTTTTCCTCACCCTATGGCTCCCATAGGCCTCATTTCTTCTCCTCTTTAACCCTGGCTTCCCGCACATACATCACCTCATCCCTGCCTCTCCCCTCTCTGTCTCTCACTCCTGACTCACCCTGCCTCCCAGCTAACAGTCCCTGACTCATGTTATTCACAGAGCTGTCTGCGTGTCAAGGGCAGACTCAGAGGAAAGAGGCAGGATGGGGAGGTTAAAAAGGAGTTGGATCAGGGAGAGAGAACTCAGGCAGATTGACGGTGGAAGTACAAGGAGAGACTGACGAAAATATTTTTGATATATTATTGGATAGATTAAGACACCGGCAAAGAGGGAAGGAGTGATGGGGGGGAAGTAAAACCATGAGTGATTGTGACCACCAGAGGAATAGTTGTAGTGATCAGATATCTGAGCCATCAGCAAGCATTTAAAAGCTTTGGTGGACTAAAAGCTGTGTGTGTATGTGCGATTTTGCCCAAGTGCATTTGCTAATGATGTTGTTCTGATCTTGAGCTACTGAGAAATGCTACAGCAATCTATAGGATAAATGACTACAGCGAAACACAATAACAGTCTGTTTCTCAAAAGTTCTGCATTATGGCTGTTTTTCAGTTGGTTGAATTTAATAATTTCACTTTATCTCTGCATCATCCTTGTGCTCTTCTTTCTTCCTCTGCAGCCCTCATGATTTAGAAACCATCCAAAAAGTTAAGGGAACAAGTCGAGAGCTCCCTTGCAGCGTTTACTGCATTTTTTTTCACCCAGTTTTTCTGTTTTGCATGTTGAGCTCAGCAGCAGTTTACAGAGACACTACTCTCCTGCCCCAGGGCTCCAACTGCTTGGACGACTTTTCGTATCTTCTCTACAATGTGAGACATTAGAACTGGCTATTTATAGTCCGCTCACTGCCACCCTGAGGAAGAACTGTGGAGGATAAATTTCATCATGGCTCTATTAAAAGACACAGAGTGAAATGTCAGCAAAATATTCCCATCTTTGTTTTCTACTCAGGGGAGGGTCTTGTCATTTAATCTTCCCCAAATGAGACAAAATGTGTTTGAATGTACAAAATGAGTCAAATATTGGATATGAATCATTTTTAAACCTTTATAATTTGCAAACCACTGACTGGTACCTGTCTTCCTCCTGCAGCGTGTCTTCTGCAGTCCGAGCTGGTAAACTACGAGAGAGTG
The DNA here is from genome assembly GCA_015106775.1 of Etroplus canarensis. Taxonomy (NCBI): domain Eukaryota; kingdom Metazoa; phylum Chordata; class Actinopteri; order Cichliformes; family Cichlidae; genus Etroplus; species Etroplus canarensis. Next base: position 3,034 of record VUQH01037678.1, on the reverse strand, counting down.
AAGGAGTACTGTCTGAAGGTGTTGAGCCACCAGAGAGACCACTTCAAGGCCATGTACCGAGCCGGCATCGCCTTCTATCACCTGGGTGATTATGAATGTGCCCTACGCTACCTGCGTGACGCCAAAAACCGCGAACCCACAGGTGAGAAAGACCTGAGGTCTTTAGTTAATGTTATTGTACTTTACTGTCAGCCAAATTATAGTTTTTAGTCCATCTATTGACTGTGGCCATATTGTTAAGATTGCAAAACAGTACCTATTTGTGTCTCAGAAATACTAATTTGTCATAATGTATTAATAAAGTTAAAATGCAAACTTGACTTGCAATCTTTTCTTTTGATGCAGTGAATGGAGTTAGTCAGTTGAGCTGACATCTATTTAGACTGAAGAAAATATATAGTTACAAAGTGGACCAGTGAGGTCATTTCCACCTCCATATTTTTACTTTTTATGCTCTTCCGAAGTAGCTTTTCCTGATTCAAAGATTAAAATAACCCTTATTGTATACAGGCCTCGGTGCAGCCTGTGAGAAAAAACAAAACAAAAAAACCCACTGTGGTTCCTTTACACCCTTGCACCCATCTTTTTAGCCATATTTAGTCTTATTTTCTGCCCTGTGTAAACAGAAGTTTTGAAGTTGTGAGTGGGTTGGGCTGCTGTACAATCTACAGGTTAGAGCAGTCTGAAACCTGAGCTTTTGACTTGCAGGGATTACTTATTATTTTCCTTCATTAGCTGAAATTTTTGCCAGGTTTAATATGAGCATCCACAATTATAATGGTATACCTGTGACAGAAAATAATAAAAAGTACAATAGGTCCACTTTAAATATTTCTTCCGCTACATTTGTCTAATTTCACTATGAATAATGAAATGATTGACATAATAAACTAATATAGGTAAATTACTAATAATAGATCTAAAAGATGTGTTTTTAAGAATGGTGGGGGTATGTGTGCTCCCTGTATTTCTAAAACCTATAGCCTTTAAAAGTACTCTGTGTTGTATATGTCTGCTTTGGCTTTGCACATTTCTACATTTCTGAAAGAGTCAACATTTCAACAATGCTTTTAGTAAATAAAAGTGTTGTTGGACTGCTTCACATTTTACACTAATACGCTTTCATTGGGCATTCCAGTTTAACTTGTAAAACAAAGAAGCATCATTACATTGCTGCAGTAGTGGAAATGTATTGTGCTACTGAGAGTGTGAAGTCTGTCCAATGTGGATAATACCAACTAGCAATACATTGTTTTTCAGTCTAAAATATCACATTTACTAGAAACATGTATAGAAAAGAAACTGAAAAACTTACAAATGTTTCTTTCATATGGTCTAGTCTCATAAGACCAGTGTTAGATTTCCCTTCACTGGAACTAAGGGGCGCGCCTTAACCAAACTTTAAAGTCGGCACATTGCATTCAGACAGGTAACATTCTCCTGGCAATCATCAAACCCACACTTGTCCATCAGACTGTAAGATAGAGAAGCATGATTGATCATTCCACACAACATGGTTCTATTGTCTCAGTGTGCAGTGGCAGAGTGCGTCACACCACTCCGACACTTTGCATTGTGGTTGGTGATGTAAGACTTGCATGTAGTTGCTCAGCCATGGAAACCCATGCTATCAAGGTCCTGGCACACAGTTTGTTTGCTAAAGTTAACGACAGAGGTTTGGAAATCTGCAGTTATTTAGGCAGCAGAACACTGGTGACTTTCTTTTATGCACTATGCACTTCATCTCTGTGACCCTGTTGCGTAACTTTACGTGGTCTGCCACTTAGTGGCTGAGTTTCTATGGTTCCTAAATGCTTCCACTTTGCAATAATACCACTTACAGCTGATCATGGAATACCTGGGATGGAAAACAATCATTTCACAAACTGACTTGTTGCAATGGTGACATCCTCAAATTCTCTTTAGAACAACCCATTCTTTCACAAATGTTTGTTAAGGCAGACTGCATAACTAGGTGAATGATTATATATGCCACAGCATATATGTTGACCCAGTACTTTAGTCCATATAGTGTATATGTGATACACTGCCCCTTTAATAAAGGCACCGTCAACGTTTATAACCCTTTTTTTAACAAAATGCTTTTTCCTTTACATTTTTAATGTTCGTATTTGAAGGCGCTTTTTAGTGTTCCTGTAGAGTAGTGGTTTACACATGTGCCTTACAAACGACAGGTCCTTGGTTCAGTTCCAGGAGGGGAAACAAGCCCCTCTCACCATGGAGGGCTGTGTCAGGAAGGGCATCTGACGTAAAACCTCCGCAAAATAACCAGTGTGGATGGACTCTGGCGACCCCTTGGGGAGAATACAAGGGAGCTGCCGAAGATACGTTTTATTACCCCCCAATAAAAAACGATCACCACTTTCCTTTTGTATGCCACAAGCTGTAACTCCATGGACTGTTTATTAGAAAGTGGTTTTTAATATTATTGATTTTTGTAACGAGAGGAAGTGTGGAGTTGTATGAGGAAGTCAGGAGTGGCAGAGAAGTTTGTGAGGTTGGTGCAGGACATGTATGAGGACAGTGAGATAATGGTGAGGTGAGGTGGACTATGATGTTCGCAGATAACACTGATCTGTAGTGAGAGTAGGGAGAAGGTGGAAGAGTACGTGGAGAGAAGAAGAATGAAAGTCAGTATAAGGAAGACAGTACATGTGTGTGACTGAGAGAGAGAGACAGGTGGAATGGTGAAGATGCAAGGAGTAGAGGTGGCGAAGGTGGATGAGTTTAAATACCTGGGGTCAACCATCCAAAGCAACGGACAGAGCACAAGAGAGGTGAAGAAGAGAGTGCAGGCAGGGTGGAGTGGGCGGAGATGAGTGTCAGGGGTGCTTTGTGACAGAAGGATAGCAGCAAGAGTGAAAGGGAAGGTTTACAAGACGGTGGTGGATGGTTTGGAGACGGTGGCACTGACAAAAAGACGGGAGGTGGGGGTCGCGGAGTGACCAGGATGGACAGGATTAGAAATAAGTACACCAGAGGGACAGCTCATACTGAGCAGTTTGAAGACAAA
>VUQH01037675.1:0-10780 GCA_015106775.1 Etroplus canarensis | reverse complement strand
AAAGTTGTTTTTTTTTTTTAAAAAAAAAAAAGGTAAAATACATCTTTGCATATTTTTTGTTCTGATGGGGAAACAGAAATTGCAACCATAACTGAGTTTCCTGATGACAAACTTAAAAACTAATTTGTTATTCCTCCAATATGCCTTGTCCACCAGCAGCTCTGCATCCTTCCTCTGAGCCCAGAGCCGGTGTTTAAACCACCCTCACTGCTCATATATGATAGGGCTGCTGGGATTTCTCTCTCCACTCCTCAGTGGCTTGTTCAAGTGCTGTTCATCAGGCCTCAAGTGCTCTTCATTCAAGGTATTGCTGATAACATGAAGCTCGCACACCAGGACACGAGTGTACAGCCACCATCTCCTTCAGCATATCTGTATTTTTCTAAATATTCACTTACTTCTGGTTAATCAGTCTTTAAAACCTGATTTTATGTCCTAACCCATTGCCAGTCTTTTATTTAGTGTTTTAATAAGTAAGCTGAGTTTTTCTCTACATTCATGTACTGAATCAAAAAGATGCAATGTATCAGCCTGCCTTAAAATTAATGGAGCTATTCTGATATGTTATTGTCCCGTGATGCTCCACATGCTGGTTCTGACACATTGTCATCTCACTAATAATTAAAATTCAACAGAAAAACACAAAAGCTCTAATTTTGTGGTTTTGTTTAAATTAGCTACAAGTACAGTATACTATTGGTACTATTAATTGCATGCCAAATGATATTTTAATACTCCACAATTATTTATTAAAATATAAATAATATTACAAGATTTAACAATATTTTTCAGCTTTGCTGTTTTATGAAGTGTAAGTTATATCTGCAGGAATTTCCCCTGTCAACCAGCTTTTTGTGTGGTGGTAAAAGCAGGCAGTGGTGTATAAGTAAAGCATTTATTTTAAATGCAGACTCGAATCTTAAGGCTTTTTCCCTTGATTATGTCAGTCTTGTATTGCATTGTAGATATAAAATAATCTTTATTTGTGTGTTTTGTATCATACTTCAAATGTAATTATTTATTTTGCATGTTTGCATGTGTAATTTGTAAAGAAAATCCTGTGGAGATACATTTTGTTTTTTTCCCCTCTGAAGATTGAGGAATTCATATACTGTATGTGTGATTTTAGAAGGTTCACACTGAGTTAGCTAAATTTAAAATAATGATTTTTTTAGTACTGCTAAGCATGTTTTTTATTAGATTAAAGGTGAAACAGTAGACCTATATTGTGTAAAAGTTAGGTTAAAGCAAATATAAGTCTATTTATATTAGCAAAAATTACAGGTTGGACCTTTAACCTTGGGTTAAAAAACTACATCTCCTTTGTCTCGCCGTCTGCCTGCTGTTAGTCATGCAGAGGCCTCCAGTCCTGCCTTCAGCCCTTGTAGACACAGAGGCACTTTCTCAGGGCTGCAGCTCGGCTCTGCTGTTCCGTGATAATGATAAGGCCTTAAATCCCTCTGTAGATTTGACCTTTGTCCCCCACCTCTCTATTTTTAAACTGTCTTGTGCATTTTGAGAGTTGCGATCTGGCCAGTGCTGGGAGGATTAGGTGTATGTTTGGGCAGAGGTGACTTCAGGAGCCCCCCTCTGTTTGGTTTGGCAACCCAGCAACCACCACACAGCTGCTGGCATATTCCTGCTTGATCTACCAGATACCCAAAATCATTATGTGGTGTTTGTTATGGAGGGAGAAAAGTGAGGAGAAAAGAACAGAGAAAAAAGAAAAGATGATAGATTTAGTTTTGTTTGAGAAAGACTTTGAGGGTTTGAAGTGTGGTCACTCAGACATGTTACAAACGTCCTTTCAAACTTGACTAAAATATTTACTGTACGACTTCCCCTTTTAAACTGTTATCAACAGCCTATTGGCCGAACTGGTGTTCTGCTGGATCGCATGTTTGTTTCACGCTTTATAAATCAACAATCATGCAAACTTATATGAAAAATACCACCACAGCACCTCTTTATAGAACCTGTGGGATAACTCACACGCTATATGGAAATAGTCTTAGAAACAAGTTGGATTACTACTCATTTTCAGTGAAATTTATCAGCATCTCGATAATAAATTTTAAATAAACACAAAACAGACCCATACTACATGGACCCTTTCAGAATATCTGTTAATAGGTTCTTTATTTGTGTTTTAATAAGTAGCATTGTTGTTGTCGTAGTGATGCAGCTAATTCTGACCTCTAAATATGATTTTTTTTTCACACTTCCTCCGTTTTTAAGAGGTAATCTTAAATCTTGAAAATAACTGTGGCTATGGCTTATTATTGCTTATTTGAGTTCATGCATGAGGCAGAGGCAGCGTTCAAGTTTAAATTAATCATATCCCAAAGCAGGTTTTGTTCAAAAAATGATCATTAAAGGCTCTTTGAAGAATCCACAAAGAAGAATGACTTTTTCTCAGAATCTCATAAACAAACAGACCACAGCTCTGTTTCAAGCCCACTTTTCCTCAACTGACTGAGGCCGTCTCAAGCATTTGAACAGTCAAGCAGTCTGTCATTCTTACAAAGACAAACTCGTCCTCCGGCTGACAGTTAATGGGTTTGGCCCACTGATTAATTGTGATAAATGGGAGCTCATTCATAACCCATTGTGCTGTTGGCCCTGCGTGCTGTCAGTGGTGCTGGATACAAAAGCAGCAGCAGAAAGTTGAGTCACTGTTTTCATGGCAGAGCGAGGCAAAATACTGCCCCCCATTGGCCTCAGGTGCTTACTAAGAAAACTGAAATTCATGGAAGGTGAACAGTTTGTGGCTGCTGGTTTCCAAAAAGTAAAATTTAGTACATGATTATGAGACGTTCAGGACATATAAACAGGAAGAGATGCACCGAAAGCACAAACACACACAGGGCCTGATTAGGAATAAGACATTTATCTCCTGTGTCAATTCTTGTGGTAATATGAAAAACACATGAAAAGTGTAGCTGCAAGCGGCGATCAGGGGCTTTAAGCCCATATGGGAATGTTAATAATTTAAGGCTGTCAGAGGTCAAGAGCTACATGGGAATGTTGGGAATGCTGAGAGCAGAGTTTCTGGCAATTGTAGACATAATGACATGGAAGCAAGCCACACAAGAAAGGTTGCTCTTACTATTATTATTGATATGTTTATCCAATTTTAAATCAGTGTTGTGATGGCTCTGCTGCTACCTTCCTGTTTTAGGAGTAAATCCTGTATGTGATGTGTTTCAGTAGGCAGGCTTTGCGTGCACAAGTTGTTTGGTCAGGAGTGTATAAATGTACTTGGAGTTATTTTAAGACACACCCAAAACTTACAGACCAGTAGTGCACCAAGATATTTGACTCCCTAGATTTAGACAATGTGTTTTTATTGTATGTTAATGCCAGAGTAGGTGATTTAAAAAGTTAAAGACAGCAAAGTCACTGAAGAGCTTGCTAAAGGGATGTAATTTGATATTTTTACTGTCTTTTGTGATTTTCTCTTCCAAACTACTAATCGAATTGAAGATAAAACCATCTGTGGATTTCATGGATGAATGTCAGATAGCAGCTCCTTTTTCCTTTTCACTTGGACTAACAATTAAAGTTGATTTCCCTGAGCTTGCATCTACTGATGCGGCTGTATGGTACATTTGTGAAATTGTTTGCTGTTGATTGATAAACGTGAAACAGCGTCACAGGAAATTTACTGCCTCGCCACATTAAAAGTCCATCACTGCTTGACAGAGGCTGATGTAAGCTTTGGACAGAAACTGGCCAAATTTTGTGAGAAATTAAGACTCAAATATCACCAACTGTGCATCATATTGAGCGCTAACCTACAAGTGCTTAAAGTTTTATTTCTAACATTTCTTGTGGTGGTTGCTTTAGCACTTACCAGCCAAAAGCATCACCTGTCAGGCTCTAACTCTGTTTTTTAATTGATTCACAGGCCTATGGGAAGGTGAAAGTGGGAAATGGGTCTTTCTGGATCCAAGTAACAAAATTTGGAATCTCATGGATGCCTGAGATAAACCTTCAGTGCAGCTTTAATTGTTTTCATAAAAACACCATTTTTATATACAATTACTTACATGCGAAAGAAGTCTCAGCATCTTTCAGCTCCTTGTTTTGGCTTTGCATCCCAGAACTGGCTGTAATTAGTATCCTTTTATTCTGCCTACCAGACATATTGCAACATTTAACAACTCAAAACTAAAGACTCTGGTATTTTCCCTTAGTTAGCAGAGATCAAAACAGACCTAACTGGAGAGCCATCATTGACTAAAATTTTTAGGTGGGCACAAACAACTCCCTGAATGAATGATGTTGTTGCTTTTGCACTACTGGATCTGTAAACAGTCTACTGTTTACTGGAAAATTCACTAGGGTTTCCCAAGTTTATATAGTTAGAGTATTCCCAACTTAAACCCACCCTAGCAATACATATTGCAGGTTTAACTTGTAACTGGATTGACATCATTGGCTGCACTGGAATGCTGATCAGTTTTAAAGCAAATATATAATACTGAGCAAAAACCCACATGCAAACATTTTTATTCATTAAAATACTCTACAAGAATAAAGTTCCTCACTACATGTGTGAGAACCCGTCTTCTGTACAGTATACAGACTTGGCAGCTGAATGCGAGAGAAATGAAGAAGATGGAGGTGGTGTGGAACGGATTTCTTAGAAAGATGGTTAAAGGCGTATATAGAAGACACAGAGATGGACAGGACTGATGAAGGATCAGATGGTGACAACAACAAATGGAGGTTTAAGCTATCTAACACAGACTTTCACCGTATTACTGGCACAACACCACTAGAACCCTTCTGTTGCAAACAGCAATTAAAATACCTAGCTCACATTTGCAGGTTGGATAACAGCGACGTCAGAAAACAGATCCTATTTGATGACTGTTCTCAAAGTTGGTGGCGATGGGAGAAACTGTATTGGGTTGACGCCCAACAGTTAAGGAAATGTATGATAGATAGGGCGAGCTTTAAGCACCTGATAGACTCAGACACACCCTAAAGGGTTTATACTCCAGAAAAGGGAAAACCGATGATGATGATAATGATGTCAGCTGCACGTCCACAATGAGAATCTCCAGTTCCACCACATGCCAAATGTATTCTGTTGGATTGAGATCTTCTGACTGTAGACTCATTGTCATGTTCAAGAAACCAGTCTGAGATGTTTTGAGCTTTTTGACATGGTGCATTATCCTGCTGGCAGCAGCTGTCAGAAGATGAGTACACTCGTTGTGATACGAGGCAGGATGGATCCATGCTTTCATGCTGTTTATGCCAAATTGTGACCTTACCGTACAACTGTTTCAGGAGAAATTGAGACTCTCAGAACAGGCAACCTTTTTCTAATCTTCTGTTATCTAATTTTATAAGAATGCACGCACTGTAATTAGCTTAGTGGAAACATCAGTGTTAGGTTAAGTGATGAAAGTTGAGGAAAAGACCTCCCGGACATGTTAAACCTACAGTAAATCAGAATTTAGTGTAAACAACATGAAAACTTGGATCCATCCTGCAGTTCAGGCTGCTGGTGGTGGTAGCTCCCATAAGTCCCAGCTGCATATCATTTAAACACTCCAGCCTAACTGACTGTCATTGATGACCATGTCCATCTCTTTATGGCCACAGTGTACCATCTTCTGATGGCTGCTCCCAGCAGGATAACACACAGGATAACAGCCTTTTATGAAAACTGTACAATCCTGAAGTAGGTTTAAAAGTCACACATAGTATATTGATACAAAGATAAGTAGGGCTCCAGCGCTGTTAATAAAAAAACCCTGAAGAAACAGTCAGCATCATCTCCCTTTTTATACATATAAATTCTCAAAGCTCAGATCATCTCAAACTGGTTTCATGAACATGATAATAAGTTCGCTGTACTCAAATGGCCTCTACAGTCAGCAGATCTCAATCCAGTAGAGCTTCTGGGATGTGGTGGAACAAGGGTGACCAAAAGTCCCGCTTTGTACGGGACTGCACAGCATTCTTATCTATTTTTACACCGCCCACATATTGAGACGATGTCCTGCATTTCGATTGTTAGGAGTCAAGTCAGTTAGGAGTCAACTCAAAGATTATGCAGATTTATAAAGGATAAGTTAACAAAGGATAAGTTAAGCAACACAAATAAGAAACTATTTATACCAGGATAAAATGCAATTCTCAGACTTTATTAATCCCACAATGTGGAAATTAGACATTAAAGGAGCTTCACAGAAGTAAGAAAAAGAGAGATAGAAAGAGAGAGAGATGGAGAGAGAAACAGAGACAGATGGAAAGAGAGACAAAGAGAGAGAGGGAGAGACAGAGAAAGAGATGGAGAGAGGGATACAGATTGAAACATAACTGTTCTCTCTCTCCTGCAGTCCTGCATTTTGTGTCCTCAAACTCTCACACTGAACTGTGACAGTTGGTTGAGATGGTTGGTTAGTGAATCCTGTTCTCTTCTGATTTCTTCTACATTTGCCTTCATGGCTGCACACTTCTCTTCCAACACGTTTTCTTCCTCCAGTTTCTTCTTAAGCATTTTCACCTCTTTGCGGAGGACATCATTGTATCTGCTGATGGCATCTTTCTCTGCTTTCAGAGAATCATACGTGACGCGATAAACTTTTTCACCTTGCAGACTTTGGCAGAGGCTGTCAAATTCTGCTAGCAGATCAAAAGTTGACCTGGAAAGGGCTTCGTTCTCAGCTTTTAGCTCGTTATTTTTCTCCTGCAACGCTTGCTCCTTCAAGAGCCGTGTCTTCTGTAACTCATGCTGTTTCTGTAGAGTTTTGTGTTGTTTGATTAGAGTGTTTATTTCGGCTTTCAGTGACTTATAACTTGCTTTACAGGTATTGAACTTTTCATGATTTTCCCTCAGAGTCTGTATTTCTTGAGTCATTCTGTCGTTTTCTTTCAAGGCATCGTCAACTGTTGCTCTCAGCTTATCATACTTGTATTCCCACTTGTCTTCATTCTGAAGCTTTTTGTAGCCCTTCAAATAAGTTTTACTTAGGACTCTCCTGTTTGCCTGCACGGCCTTCTCCTCAGCTTCCAATTCAAGATATCGATCCTTGAAATTTTTTTGGATCTGCAGCTGCTGGTTGACAACGTGGATCTGACTGTGCAAATTGTCATTTTTTTTGGTCAAGTCTTTTATATGTTTCATCGTTTCTCCACACAGGACCTCCCAGTTATGTTCTGCTTCGTGTTCTCTGTAGAGATGATGGAGTTCCTTCTTCAAGGCAACATTTTGTTTGCTCAAGGCCTCTTTTGACACTTTGATTGTATTGTACATTTTCTGTAGAAATTTTACATGCTGGATTTCTCTCTGTTTCTTCTGAATCTCCAGTCGCAAAGCTTCATTCTGCTGGTTAATCAGCTCGCTCTCTGCTTCTGCAACATTATAAGAATTCTGAAGTTCTTTGATTTGTTGATGCTTCTTTTTGAGTTGCTGGATTTCCTCTTGCATTGCTGTGTTCTGTTGCCTCATTTCCTCTGTGGAATTTTTAAGTGCATCACACATTTTTTCCAAAGCTTCTTTGTTTTGGAGTTCTTCCAGCAGGTGTTCAAGTTCTTTCGTGAGCGCCTGGTGCTCTTGTTTCATGGCCTCGCTTTCTGCTTTAACTTCATTAAAGCTACTTGCCATGGCATTGTGTTTCAGACTTTTCTTAAGATTTCCAATTTGTTGCAACCACAATTTACAGTTGAACTCTTCATGCGGCTCTTTCATAGTTTTGGGCATTTCATCAGAAGCGCTACAACTCTCAAACTCTTCACTGGGCTCACAAATTTGGAGCTGTGGGGCAGTGAAGTGTTGGGTGGCGGTTTGGTTGCTCACATTCATGGTGTCGTAGTTTGCTGCCATACCTCTCTGTTCCTGGTGGAGGTCGAGGTGGTCACCAGATTCATGAGAGTTTGCTGCCGTCTGTTCTTCTGTCTGTTTGCTGCAAGCCATGTTTTGCTTTCTTAAAGCCAGACTGTGAAATATTCCTGTCTGTATTGTGGAGATACTCTTTCGCCTTTACCCTATTCTTCTTCTTCTTCTTCTTCTTCTTCTTGTAAATTTTATCGTTGTTGTTGTAGTAAATTTTATTGGCGGTTGGCAAACAGCAAGGCGCAGATCCAGCCTAAAGGCAGCAATGTTTCCTTTATACTTTTAGATCAAAGGCAGAGCAGTAACACCACTGCCGTTGATGTCAGATCAAAGCGCAGACAGTAATGTAACATCACAGGCATCATGGCAGCATTGTATAAACTGTAGAACAGGGGTGTCAAACTCGTGGCTCGCGGGCCGCTTCCGGCCCCGCCCCTACTTCCAGTCGCAGATTCGATGTCAAAAATATCATGTAATTCAGCCCTTTAAAGCGCCACATTACAATTATATAAAAATATCATGTAATTCGGCCCTTTAAAGTGCCACATTGTGATTATATAATGAAATGTGGACACATTGAATTAAATAATTGTAATGTGGCGCTTTAAAGGGCTGAATTACATGATATTTTTGACATCGAATCTGCGACTGGAAGTAGGGGCAAGGCCGGAAGCGGCCCGCGAGCCACAAGTTTGACACCCCTGCTGTAGAAACTTGCACATCTGTCCCTGATAAATGTACTTGGAAGTTAGCTTGGACTGAGGCCCGCGGCGTTGGCTGACGACGCCAGGGTCGCGGGCCCTGCGCAAAGATGACACGGGTGGACGGGATACTAGTTGTTGGCAGTAATGCACTATTTTGTTGTTTGCCAACCGCCAATAAAATTTACAAGAAGAAGAACATTTTGGACAACAGTGGCCCTAATGACAGAGTTTTATCACCTGAACCTCTGAGCACCAACTCACATTTGGAATATAACTGGGGCAGACAAAAGTTAAGTTTGGATTATTATGAGCAAGCAGTTTAACACCAGCATTAAGAAGTAATGTCACACTAGTACCTGTGCTGCAACAGGGGTTTTGACCATACTGTATGCTGTGCAAATTACTCTTTTGGGCTGGAAAAATATTGTGTATGTGTTGGTAGGTTCTAGTGGAGAACATGTAAACTCCACACAGATGGGCCCTAGGCAAAGTCCATTGGGCTATTACACCCGAGCCTACAAGGCTCATCGGGCCAGAGCTTATCCCCGGTTCCTGTAGCATGAAGCAACTTAGTAGTTAGACTCCTTCTGGATGGGACACTAGTCCATTGTAGATTACCTTCCCAGTATTTTACTGGTACCCATTCTTTACTACTGGGTGGACAGAGGCACACTTGTGGTTGGGACCATGCCTAAGGGTCTTGGCACGGTGGGGGCCTGACCAGGATTCAAACTCACAACCTCTCAATCATGAGCCCGACACCTTAACCATTATGCCACCACCACCACTGCTCACAGATGTGCCCTACCTGGGTTTAAACCCAGGACCATCTTGAGAGACAGAGAGAGAGACAGACAGACAGACAGCTGCTTGATTAGAGTGTTTTTTTCAGCGACTTATAACTTGCTTTACAGGTATTGAACTTTTCACGATTTTCCCTCGGTCTGTATTTCTTGAGTCATTCTGTCGTTTTCTTGCAAGGCATCGTCAACTGTTGCTCTCAGCTTATCATACTTGTATTCCCACTCGTCTACGGACAACCCAAAGAACAGGGGCGAGTCTACAAAGAAAGCGCCTGGGGTGGCACTGGCCCCTCCCCTGAGCCCCCACCCCCCACCCTCACCCCTGTAATATAAAGTGTTTACTTTGCGACTCCGTGCATTCATTGTTCACATTCCTGGGCTGTCAGTGGCATCGTTTCAGTATGGCTACACCATCAATCATTTGGTTACTTGTGCTTAAAGGAAGTTCCCTCCATTTCCATAATGAAATATTATCAATTACAGACTTTTAAAGTATAAACTTTCATCTTAAAAGGCCCAGTAACATGTTTACTGTTAGAAAAAGTAAAAACTGTAAAGTTCATTTATCGCTGAAACACACTATATTGGATATCGGTGTATAATGAACTTTTTATGTTGGGCAGTAATAATAACCAAAAATGTACATGTACCACATAATTTGGTTGAAGGCCAGCTCAAATTTGGAAATGTTTATTGTGTAGTAAGTGTAAATCTTGGCCAGGCTACATTAACTGATCAGATGAGGTCATGTCCTGCTCAACAGTTACTGTATGTCACACATTTTGGGCGTGGCTTCTTACAAAATGTGTGACATACTGTCCACTTCTGCACATGTCCCAAAACGTGCATGCAGCGTCCTAACGAGACATATTTCCCCTCCTGACCAACGTTTAAGCTGCTGATTTATCGATGACCACTTAATATAACTTTATGAAAAACTGTTTTCAGATATACAATACGTTAGCAGACCTTAAAGTGATTTTTATACGATTGTCAGAAGGACCCATCGGAGTTGTTTTATGTGTTGCTAGGTGTTTGTTGTACCTGCAGCAAATTATTTCAAATGGCAGAAAACTGGAAGTGCATCATCACGTACCTTCTGTATTATTTTCCTGTACAACGCAGTAAAGATAAAGATATTTACAGCTGTAACTAGACCATATTTTATTAGGTCGACTAGCTTGCATTGAATTTTGTGCTTTAATGCAGCCACTATATTGTTATGTAGCTAAGTCTCCTAATGGGTGTTTATAGAGGTAGGAGGTCTGTGTACATTAAAATCATTACACTGAAATTTCAACCGGTTTTCTAAGTGCTTTTTTTCATTATTTCTTTTTTTCCTTCTTCTGTTTTTGTAGTGTAGTGGTCTACACATTCACCTTACAAGCAAAAGGTCCCTGGTTTGATTCCAGGTG
>VUQH01037674.1:0-58102 GCA_015106775.1 Etroplus canarensis | reverse complement strand
GTGGTTGAAAATAATATAAAAACTGGGGTAAAATAGTCATTTTTGTCAAATTTATTCGGCCAACCATGGATATAGGCAAGGAAGACCAGCGATTCACAGAATAACTTAACTATATTTTATAGTCCACCTATCCTTTAGAGGGTTGCAGGGGATTGGATTTAGAATCACCAGTTAACCTGCCGTGCTTGGCTGTGGACTGTAGAAAGAAGCTGGAGTGCCTGGAGAAAAACCACACAAGCACAGGGAGAACATGCCCCCCTACTCTGACAGGCTCTTGTATAAACTCCACCAAACATAATCATGCACGCTCCCCTCTTTTAATTCCACTCCACGGTTAACCTCTTTAGCCCTCTTCCTTGCTGTATCCCTCTCCATGGGCGTGGATCTCAAACTTTTTTTGAACCCCAGGGAGCACAGTTTTATATACACACTCATACACACAGCCACTTTGAACAGTGTTGCCTGTCTGTTTGATACCATGTACCTCTTGACCCACCCTGACCTCCCTCTTGTGCACCCACAGCCAGATTGCTTTGTGAAATAAAACTGTCAGTTGTAGGACTCAAATAAAAAACAACCCCCCACAGTATCCCATGCCCCTGACACCACTGAAATATAGATATAAATTGGTAGTGGATTAATTTTTTTGATCTTAATTCAAGTTTTGACAAGATGTAGGAAGCTACATGTAGGAACTAGTTGGAATCACTCCAGAGAAAAAATAATAGGACTGGAATTTGATTTTCACAAGTGGACAGTCCACAGTTGGTTTTTCTTTTCTTTTTCTTTTTTGTTGTCTTTGGTACCACACGAATAATTGTTGCTAAAAGACTTTGAATAAAATACCATTTATTTTTGTTGCTAGGACTGCTGGTTGAAGTGAATCACAATGTGCCATATGAGGCATTCCTGCCTGATATAGTACAGTATGAGTGTTAGGCAACCTCTTGAAGCCACCACCGATTCTGTTTGAGAGCTGTGCAAACAAGTGGGTTTTGTGTGATTGCCGTTTATTTTGGTCTGGCTGGAAGATGCGTGCTCTTTGTGAAACAAAGAGCTCTTTGAGTTTAATTCTTACATCAGCTGCTCATGCTTGGTGCTTGCATTGTGGGAACGATGAAACAGTAGTTAACAATAGTTCATATCATTTTTTAATGCTCATTAGAAATTGTTATTATAAATAATAAGAAAAAAACAGAACTTAGCATGTAAACATCTATGATTGATGTTCTTACTTTTTATTTATTATTTATTTTTCAGTTTTAACTTTAAACTTAGTCTAATTTGAATTTGTGTTTGTATAACCTGTAGTTATACGAACACACTGAACTTATTTTATTTTTTTAAAAATACATAAAAGTGAAAAATGGAACAGATACAGAGGTCAAAGTAATAATAATAATGGTAATTATTGTGATGACAAAAAAATTGTAACTAGTTTGCAGCACCAGTAGTCAATTAGAAAACCTGCTCATGTCACTGCTTTCTTATTCCATATAGAACTGTGCCAGTTCCCGACCATCCAGTTCAGTTACGAACTCACGTCCTGTCAGTTTCCCACCTGGAACAACTCCAAGCCAGGAAGAGGATGGCTATGCTTGCAACACCACACTAGGCCCAAGCATGCAGGAGGAGAGGACCAGAGGTGAGCTCTAATATCAGTATCCTGTACGTTAGGGTTTTGGACCCAGTACAACAAGTTTGTAACAGAGCAAAATTGCCTTTTTGGCGCACTGCTTTTACTGGCAACAACACACATTTTTTTAGCATCAATTATTAAAAATACAAGTCTCAGTCCATTAACCTGGAAATGATTACACCAGATTCATAACTCTGGAAAATGCATAAAAATTGAAGGAAGCAAAATCATTGTGCAACCGTGAGCTGCTGCTGCCCATGCTCCTGTCGGACAGAGTTCAGTGATGGGCGGAGACAATTAACCACTGGGGGCAGCACAGAATGAGTGCTAGTTGGCAGACATGAAGGAAACATTCTATTGCTTCTAACTTTCTCTCTGAGTGATAATTTTAATGGATAGACAATCCAAATCACATCAGAGCTCTTGTAGTTTCACTTATGTATTGTGATTTTGTCAGCCTATGTTGCAGTTCTAAAAACAAGATTTTAGTTGTGCATAGTAGTGGCTTGGAAAATGACTTATAAGTTGTACATTGTTAAAAATGTAATTAATATAGTATACAGTATTTTAGCCCAAAGACTATAGGAGATGTAAAAAGCCAGTGTTCCTGACACTGAACCACAAAATCTGACATAAAAAACAGTAAGAAACACCTAGTCCTTGTTTATTGTTTTGCCTGTATACACCACCACAATGGATTTTAAATTTAACAAGATGTGATTGAAGAGCAGACTTTCAGCTTTAATTCAAGGGGTTTAACAAAAGAATTGCATGACCTCTAAAGGAATTACATCCATTTTTATACATGGTCCCCAATTTTAAGAGACTCAAAAGTAATGGGACAAACTAACGTAATTTTAAATACAACTTGGATACAAATCCTTTGCTGTCAGTGACTGCCTGAAGTCTAGAATCCGACCTTAAGATACTCTGCCAGGCGTTCACTGCAGCGACCTTCAGTTGCTGCTTGTTTTTAGGTCTCTCTACCTTTGGTTTTATCTTCAGTAACTGAAAAGTTGCTCTAATGGGTTGAGAACAAAATCTAATCTTGCTTTCCTGTTCTTGATTATAACCAGTGATTTGTACCTTGTTGTGAACCCTTTATTTACATTCATGATGGTGTCTCTTGATTGTAGACTTTGACAATGACACAGCTACCTCCTTGTGAGTGTTCTTGCTTTGGCTAGATATTATAAAGATGTTTTTCTTAAATAAGTAAAGAATATTGCTCTCATCCAGTGTTGCTGTCTTTCCTGGTCTGTCTTCCAGCCCTTTTTGGTGTTACAGAGCTGGTCAGTACATTCCTTCTCTTATATAATCTACTAGGTTGTTGATTTGCCCACTTTTGCGACCTCCCTGATTGGTTTATTTGAGTTTTTTAGCCTAATAATGGCAACCTCCACTTTCATCGACATCTATTTGGAACCACTACCAAATGCAAGTTCATTACTTGGAACTGACTCCAGATCTTTTATTTGATTAGTTTGTCATGGAACAATGAGTGAACAGGCCTCAATTAGCTATGAAACTGCTTCTGATTCAATTGTGCCATTACTTTTGAGCCTCTGGAAATGGGGCACTATGCATAAAAATGGCTGTAATTCCCAAACAGTTAATGACATTCTTTTGTCAAACCCCTTGAAATAAAGCTGAAAGTCTGTATTCAGTCACCTTTTGACTGTTTCATTTTCCCCAAACTTATATACCTAACCGTACATTAGCTACGTACTTTCTCCAACACTGCTATGCTAACAATTAGGCTCAGTGAATATTAATTTTCCTCTTAACTGCCAAAAGGTAAAAAAATGGAAATAATGTTTAGCTGCTGTAGTTAAATTTTTTGTAGTTTAATTTGATTGCAGGGCCATAACACTTAGGCCTCAAAACACACTTACAGTTTTCCTTTTGATTACAGTTAGCTATTAAGAGAAGGGAAAGTCATCTCTAATTTAGTTTTCCAAAAAAGTTTTCCTAGCTGATCAAAGGTCTTGAGACAACTGTCTTTGGAACTGAACATAAAAGCAGGTCGCAGTATAGCTTGCTAATTTGATTACTCTGCTGACCTTGCTTCTCAAAAGCATAATCACTCCACCATCATTCAAAAAGAACTAAGAAGGCCATCTATTGTTTGATTTTATTGATATATTTATTTATTTATTTTGAATGAATGAAAGATGGGATTTTTATAATAGGTGAAATATTTTCTTGGTTGTGTGCCTTTGTATCTCATCTTTTTAAGATGGCAGCACCTGTAGCCTTGGTTTTTGAAATTTTCTGTTCAGCAATGGAAGTTTACCAGTGAAGGATTTTAGTTTTCACAGTTTAGTACATCATAAAAAAAATCTGAAAGAATTTTTTTGTGAATGGAAGTGTTGATTATGATGTGTCTGGGTAAAGAGAAAAGTGGCAAAGGAAGAAGTACATATTTTATCTGAACACCTGATGTGTGATTGAAGCTCTCTTGATCCCTAGAATCTCAGTGACTCTATATATTTCTATAATGTAACATAAACATTTTTGGTGGTGCTCACTTGTAAGAACGGATTTTTTTTTCCTGTGCATTAATTTTCAAGCTAGTACACCCAGTAAAAAATAAAGCAGGTACAACAGCCTTGCAGTCAATTCTGTCTTCATCAAGGTAATAAGTTAATGTTGCCTAATATTAGAAATACTGCAGCCGTCAGTGTACTCATACATTTTAATATTTGTGTACAGTTATTTAGGAATCTGTAAGGGTTTGCACATAAAATGTTTTTGATTTTCTTTCTCTGAATGTCCTTTAAATTAGTTATGGGTTATCAGGACATGAGACTTGACCAACACTGCACTCTGAACCCATTATTTCCAACACACCATAACAGGTTGCTGAGTGGCAAGTCCAGTTTGTGTCTGAAAGTCCCTTTAAGTGACAACAATAATGAAAATCTGTAATGTAACCTTTTTGAGTTATCGGGTTGTTATTATGCCTCAGCGGCAGAGCGTTATGTTTTTTGGCAGTCCGTCTGTCCGTTAAAAATCTTTTTATCACTACAGGAGCTGACTTATTTGCTAGATCTTTACCAAACTTTGTGTGGTTGATACGTATGATAGATAGAAGATCTGATAGCATTTATTAGATTGTGGGGTCAAAGGTCAAGATCACACGGGGTCAGATTTAAGGTAGAGGAATACTGGCCGAGTTCTAAGCATTTCATTACTCAGGACAGCCATATGGTAATTATTCAACCCCTTTCTGTTATAATAATTTTTTAATCACTTAATTGTGTGTAAGACTGCTCAGTTGTTGCAAAACTGTTATAAAAAATAAGCATTTTTTCCTCAGCTGGGGTATACAAATAAAGCCAACCTATAAAGAATTGATTTAATTCCAAAAAATCAATTGCTGAAACAATTCAGAATTTACATTTACAAAGAAATTCAAGATCTTTTAAGAGTCTCACATATCATTGGTTTAGCAGTAAGTAAGAAGAACAATGCCTACTATATGACTAGAAGGACACCATCCCATCAGTCATGCATGGTGGTGCATCCATACTGAGTTTGTTTTCTTCTGCTAAAACTTAAAAACTTGACAGCATTTTTCACAACTTTAATACTTACAAAATAATATACAGTATTTTTATTTAATAATATATATAAAACAATATAGTTTGTAAGAGAATATGCCCTTAGGGCATAGATTAAAGCTTGGTGTATGTTGGGTGTCATGCAAGATGGTCTCTAGTTTTGATTTCAGCAATCTAAGTATGTTCCCCCACTTGCATATCTGCAAGACATTACTGCAAAGTATTCTAAAACAGAGTAGTGCCTTGCCTGTTGAGTGAAATCAGACATCCAAAGTATTCTGTTAAACTTTAACACTAACCAGACACCCTGGATTCAATCTAGCTGCCTGACCCATGCTGCACTCAGCAGAGTTGAGACTCATTTTATTGTGGAAAAGATTGGTGATACAAGTTTCAAAGAAAAGTAAGAAAGAGGGAAAGGTCAATTCCAGGTTTCGTTCTGTCATTTAAAATTTCTTTGCATCTACCAGTTCATACAACTTTTGCAGAGATTTTTTACTGCTATATTGGTGTTTAAAAGTTTTGCATATTTTTCAGATTTGATACAAAATGTATAATTTCAAATGATAATACTAACAGAATAGTTTAAGGTGAGGTTTCATCTTTAAAAAAATATGAATTTCAGAATACCCCTTTTGTTTTAATTACATCATATAGTTGAGTTAGCATGGACTCCACGAGTTTTTACCAGAACTGATAGTCGTCATCCCAACATGATTTGTCCATACTCAAATAAACTTCTTGAGATATCTTAAATGTTTAAATCTCTCACCGTTGAAGTAAAGGTATATAAAGGTATATAAGACCAATACAAGAAAGCCTTCTTTTGAAATTACTTCTTTCTGTTTAGAGGTCGAGTGTTCTTTTTTTTAGTAAATTTGTTATCTATCTATACATTTATTTTCTCAGTGAAACATGCCTTGACATGTAGATAATATCCCTCCTAAGCTGTTTACATGGTTACTGACAAAAATATCTGACTTAAACACCAAGGTTATTGCTAAAAAAACGGCTGTTTGCAGAATGCTCTATCGAAATATATTAATGGAAAGTTGACTTAAAGGGAAAAATGTGGTGGGAAAAGGTGCACAAGCAACGGGGATGGCTGGAACCTTGAGAGGATTGTCAAGAAAAGTGGATTCAATAACTTCATGAGTGGTGGATTGAGGCTGGTGTCAGTGTGTCAAGAGCCACCACATATACTGTAGATACCTTCAGGAAAGTGGCTACTACTGTTGCCTTCCTTACATCAAGCCACTCCTGAACCAGATACAATGTCAGAAGTGGCTTACCTGGGCTAAAGTAAAGAAGAACCGGACTATTGCTGAGTGGTCCAAGGACTCACTCTTCCCAGCCTTCATTGGAATGCTGTCAAAGTTCTGCCTGAGAACGGGAGTTGATTATGTCTCGGACCTGAGTGTCTGCCAGACTACACTTTTGGGCACACCAGGCCTGTCCGGTATCCTTCACACCACCTGATCCAACTTACCACCAGGTGGTATTCATTTGACAGTACAGCTCATCTCACCTAAGTATCCAAAATATGACGCTGCAGATCTGAGGATACAATTACAAAATCAATCATCAGCCTGTGGCCTAAGCTTTCCTGATGCCAAGTGCACTTACAGTATGAACACTGAAACATGGTGCTGTGGACAATCTTTGACAAGCACACAAGTCCAATTAACACAACACCACTCCGGTACAGATTGGGCAGGTCGTTCCTCCAAATCAAACCCCTACAGATTTCACTGTTATTGCCGATGTGAGAATTGAGGTCCATAAGGAGGACAAGTGAGTCCACAGATGGGGCATCTTCCATCACCCCATCTAGGGGCTCCAAGAAGGCCAGGTGCTTAGAGCTTTGTTTGGCATTTAAGTGCAAATAATAGTCAGGACCTGTTCCCCAACCTGAAGGTGCAGTGAAGCAGCCCCCCACCCACCGTGGAAAACCCCAATGTACAGGTTCCGAATAGGTGTCGCTTGGCATATCCTAAATGTCTGAATCTGAAAACGCTGCATTTTAGAATTTGGTAGATTGTTATTGAAACAAATATGCTATTTATATGACCTGTATCAAATCTGAAAGATATTATACTGTATTGTTGGAATTCCAGTAGGATATTTGTCTGCATAAACATAGGTATTTTCTATATATAAACAGTATTCTGCTGGAAACTTGATGCACACCCATATTTACAGTGAATAAACACTGCTTGTTGATATACCTAAACAGGCTTGTGGTGATTTTCTTAATCCAGTGTCATCTTCAAGATTCAAGAATCTTGAATCTTGAATCTTGAATCTGAAGGAAATGGCTTTATTGGTAGGGATGGGACTTAAGGAAATTGATTTATAAAACTGTGTTGTACAAGGGAGTTAACGTGATTTTCAAAAGTGCAAAAATGGCTTAAATTTGATTATTGACATAGAGATTTTGAAAAATCTTCCTCATTTTTCTTATATTTATAGACTCATGATGAGACAAATATGTAATAATTGAAAAGTACATCAGAAAATGTACATTATTTTGAGTTTTTTTGTAAATGAAATAGGACATTTGAAAGCAATATTACAAACTAGGTCTTCACTTGATAAATATTGCTTGGGTTACTGTTTATGACTGTATAATAATGATATTCACATTTGAAAAGTACATATCTGAGTTATTGGGCCTTGTTGCTGCTCTGTGCACCTCTCTGTGATTTATTGCATTTCCTTTGCTGGCAATTTGCATGATCCTCAGCAGTATCACTGTCTCTTTTATTCATACACTTCACAGTTGTTAAATCAGTCTATATGTCACAGTTACATGGCTAAACCGCCCATGCACCAGGAAAAATTAAGCTGAGCAGCAAAAAATAATAGTTTTGATGTAGCACAACTGTAAAAATAATTGATTGTCAGGTATTATTATTTAGTCCATTTGCTGCCCCTCAAATCTGCTCCTGTGCTATGAAATCCAATACAAATGCAATCACCTGCATGTGATTAAATGCTGGGACTGGGGTTGTTGGCCAAGAGCTCACACAGCAGTACTGCCTACAGTACAGGGCTATTATTTTGTAGCAGTAACTACTGTTAACACTGTCATAACACTAGACTATTTTTAAGCATTTCTGCGATGCCATCAAAAGACTAATGCATCCGTCGATCCATTTCTGAGGGGGCAAGTGGACATTTTTATGTTTGATTAAATCATTTGGAAATACATATAATGAATCCAGGTCTTAGCAATCAGTGCAACACAAACTGTAGCTGCTTTGGTCATCACCTCTGCCAAGATGGCGGAGGTTATGTTTTCTTCGACGTTGGTTTGTTTGTTTGTGTGCAAAATAACTCAAAATCCTCTGAACGGATTTGGCTGAAATTTTTTATGGATTTGACGTCATAAAAGGAAGAGGTGATTAAATTTTGGGAAGAATCGGGTGATGGAATCATGCCGAAAAAAAATCGCCAGTCTGATGTCCCCACATATTATGCCTATGAGAAAGTGTGTGTGTGTGTGTGTGTGTGTGTGTGTGTGTGTGTGCGCGCATGCGCACAAGTGTTGTAGAGAGATCAAAGGCTCGAGCTGCTTGACGGAGGTCTGTGCTCTCTGAGTGCTTTTGTAGTTTTTGGTATAATATACTTACTGTAGAAAATTTAGTAAAATTTGGCTGTTTTTAAAGTAGTTCCTTTACCTTGGTAATGTACTCCATTGTGGTACTAAATATTTAATCACTATAATCCACAAATAACAAACAAACCCATTTAATCTTCTAAGTGATATTCATGCCTTACATATACAAGGTCAAGCCCTCCTTGGTAATTGTTTTGTGAGTGTGTAGATGACAATTTCTGGATGTTGGTTGGGACAGATATTGACAGCAGACGTGGATACACAGTGAGAAGTTTGAAAGTAAAGCACATATTTGCTACAAGCTCAAGAAGGACATGTTTAGAATGAAAGAATAAAAGAGGAATAAAGGGTGAAGTACAGGGGCATTTGAATTGAAAGGGTTGTGTAGATGTTAGTGTAGTGTTTTATTTCTGATGAGAAGGCCCCATGCAATGGCTGAGTGGAACGTTGCAAGACCTTTTAAACAGTAGTAATTCTAGGTCACCAGTGTTATCGTACCTTATCTTCTTGCTTTGTTAAACCCTCTTATTCAACAAGCAAAGATGGACAATTGGTTATTTTTCTTTTGTGGTTCATGTTTTAAAAACTTAAAGGTCCTTTTTTCGGGTCTCTTTTGCGTCAGTGTTGCAGTGGACTGTAGGTAGTATAGGGGTTATTATGAACTATGGTTATTATGTTGTTTTGTGACCAATTTGTGGCATAATTATTTCTCTTTAATGTGTTTTTATTATGGCTCTAATGTGTCAGCACTTTAATGATTTTACTACAGGCTTGATGTAATTTAAATCAAAATCCACTGTTGACAGAAAAGATAAATTGATGGGTCACTTACCCCATTTTTTTGTCTCTTGCTTATCAGGTAACTATAATGAAGAAAAGGTGTTGTGAAGTGTCATGCAGTTCTCATAACTTCATAATCGTAAACCATATTTCTGGTGTCATTTCCAGTTTAAGTAACCCAGCTTGCAGGAACCATATGCCTGCACATTTCTGACATCTGACACCCTTTCCCGTTCTCTTTTCCTAACATGTGTTCCTCAGCATCCCTTGCAATTAGGGGCCTTGTCGTTAGAAACTAGTGTGCTGGTGTATTGCATGCATCTTCTGCAGATTACACACAGGTCTTTGCTGACACTGCCAGGGGGTTGACTCCCTCTTACGTCCCTCCACCCGGACACCATCACTTGTCATGCGTGTTTAGCCTAGTTCGTTGATATGCAACAGGATCTCCTGCTCCAAAAAAAGGAAACAAAAAAGAAATATTCCCTTGTGAAATGAGAGCATGTTTCAGTTTCATCTGAGTGATTGCTGTAGTATCACTTTCTGTATTTGCACAACCACATCTGTAGGACATGGATTATGTGGGTTACAGGGCTGGGCAATGCTGATCAAGTCAATTGCCATGATATTTTAACAAAAACATTCTTTATTATCACTGTGTATAAAGAGAGACAGTAAATGTTTAGGCACTATTTTTCAGTGCTTTTACATGAGATTTAAACACAGGAAAATTTCAGTGCATTTAAAAACCAAACAAATGGAGCCAACAGTTTCAAATGATACAGGATGATAAGCTTATGCAATTTGTCACTCACCTACATACCACCTTTGCCAGCAGGTCAGAGCAAACTATATATTATTGTACTATAGTGAATAAAACCCTAAATTACCTGTTTTATCAAAAACTGTATCTATTGATGTTCATCTATTTAACATCAATAGATGTACAAGATAGGTAGTCAAAATATATGGAGACTGGCTTCTGGAAAAGTTGAATAGACATTTACAAATACTTGAAAATCTGACACATTTCTGTTAAACAAATCAAAGCAGCTGTTACGTGAGTGCTGCTTGGCCCCTCTATTTTTGTAAGTCTGTTATGTGGCCAAGTGCATTATGTGATTATAAATATACTTGATTGCAAAGTGTATAAAGTGCCTGAAAATGTGATCACATTCACATGGCTTTTCAGAATGTTAAGTGATGATATCCTTGTACCATGCACATAGGAAATTTGTAATTACATTTTTTTTTTTACTTCTAAGACAAACTTAAATAGTTCAGGCGTATGTCTGCTGTTAGCTCTGTCCTGTTTTATCTTTGCAAGAACTGTCCTTTTGTCTGGTATTGCTGAACTAAATTAATGTGTTTTCTGTTAGTTTAAAAGTTTTTAATAGGCCACTTTTATTTGGGGACACCAAACATACTTGAGGAAGAATAATAAGAAGAATCTGCTCCTCTGGGAACTGGCATCAAATTGATAATTACCACAACCAAATCATAGACATTGAAAGCATATATGTGTGTGTGTCTATGTGACAGAGAAGTATTTGGCCTCTGAACGGCAGCTTGTGTTCTGTGTCTTGGTGATGCAAAGTGATGTGTGCTAATTCTACATCTGTTTTAACAAAACAGGGCTCAAAAGTTCAGCCAAGTCCCCCTAAAAATCACTTCCTCACAACTTACCTTCCCTTGCTCTTTTTCTGTACATGAATTAAATTGTGTTTCCCTCGTATCATTTTTGCATTTTAAAGTGATAGACAAATAAGTGGATAAGTCTTTGGGGTTTTGTGTGTGTTCACATGTGTTTTTGTGCAGACTGAGACTTGCCTTGTTGGTTTGGCTGTTTAGAGCATGTGTGGCCCTGAAATGGGCTCCTGTCATGTGGGCTCAAGCTTTGAGAGGTTGATTGTAGCCTCACAGTGTAAATAACCAAACAAACAGCCAGCGGTCAGTTTGCCATGTATTTACATTCCTCTTTTTCTGTCCAACTTGGTTTTTCCCATTCATGCTCTTGCAACTGATTTGTTGACTTGTATTTACTTTGTAGCCTCACTTTCTTAATTCTTCTGCTGCCTCTTTGTTTGACCTGCTTCACTTCCATTGTCTACTATGTCTATTTTCTCTATGAAAAATCTCCAAAAAATTCCTAGGTCATTTGAAACACTTAAACAACTGCATTTTCTGAACTTGTATTACATTCTGACATTTTAGATTTATCACAGCCAATGAGAAAAATCCAAAGATGAAATATTGAGGCTGTTTGGTTGTTCTTAAGTGGCTTTAAGCGCAACTGTTTATGCATATTCGCCCAACCGCTACCAAGTGTTCCAAGCTTTACAAATTTGTTTTCCACTGCTGTTCTGCATAAAAACTCCACGCTATCATGCGCAGGCAAAAGTCTGTTGGAGAGAATCTATTCATAATTCAAAGAAACAACAAGGCACGAGCTGTGGCGTTGTCAGGTATAACAAATTGAGGAGGAAAAGAGTTGAATTTGTATCTGCTTACAGAGGTTGACTACATTATACATACTGCACGAGCTCCTGAGTGTGGGGTAATAGGATATATGATGGATGGCCAAGCCGCATGGGCTCCCATTCCTCTGGGTTATTCATCTATTTATCTGCTTATTTATTTATTCCTTCACCCAGAGAGACCATCAGAAACTCAAGATTTGCCTTAGGTGCATAATAGAGTAAAAAAAAGTGTGTTGGTCAGTATGGAAATCCAGTTGAGGTCTTGGAAGTCCTCTGTTGAGCATGTGTCAGTTGTGCTAATGCCAGTCCTGATGTTCATTGGTGGTGTTGGCGGTTTAAGAGGGCTGACAGTTTGTTGAATCTTATTTCCTCTTTCAAGTAAACTAAACAACAAAGTCATTTCTCTGGAAACTTTTTGTAAACCACAAATTAAACTCGTATCACACACATTGAAATGTCCATCCAAACTTGTCCAGTGTAATTATAACACAGCCAGGTTTTTGTCTGTTGAAGGATTTGTTGCATGCATCCAGGGGTGGTCCAGTTGTTAACACCACCATCGTGAGCCACATGTATCTCTGGTGGTGTCTGTCTGAATCCCCCCAAAATATTAATTGTGTCTAGCTGCTCAGCTATTTTGCTGTCTACTCAAACACTTTTAATGAAATTGTTTTCTTTTTAAATCTGTGTGTAATATTATCTTTCAGCATATGAAGTAAATCAGCATAACCATGAATTTAAAACTAAATGAGATTAAATCAAACTGAGGTATTTACTGATGCAATTCAGTAGGAGTCACCCATCCAACATGAAACTAAATCTACAGGAATTCCTGTGACATAGAGTCAGCATCCACCACATTTAATCGTCAGCTAACTGCCTTTTATGTTTAACCCTGTCACTGCTCTGCTATCGAGGGCGTCATTCAAGGTCCTGCATGTGACATGGGGTAGGTCACCTCCCTTGGGCCAGGCTGTTTGATTGGTTACTGCTCCCCCATCTCAAGTGATCCCATCATTCTCTTTTCCAGCAAAGATGGGATACTATGCTCTAGTAAATATTTAGGTCATAAAGCAGAACTGTATGCAGTTTTTTTTAATGTAAAAAAAACACATCACCCTAAACTACACACTGTATGTTTCCATTCTGCATGTGACCCACTCAGGGTGTAGCGTGCTTTCCACTCAAAGTCAGGCCAAAGTTGCCCAGCAAACCTGAATTGGATAAGCTGACGAGAAAATGGATGGGTGGATGAATAATTCTATCCTTTCTTTTTTACTTATATCTCATTAGTGTGTTTGCATACATTACCCAACACACAAACCAATTTTTCTGCGAGTATCGTAATGTAGTGCTAAAGAATTTACCACTACCTACATTGTGCAGCTACCAACAGCATCGCTGAACCAATATCAGCTCCTCCACCTCCTCCCCCAGAACATTTTTCCATCATCCCAATCTAAACTGCCGATGGCAACGACATTGCTGGTAGCTTACGACAAAGCAAAGTGGGAAAAAGGGAGAGAGAAGGCAGTAAGGGGGTGGAGGTGGGGAGGTTAGGCTGTAGATCAGGGCAGGGAGGATGGCGACGCGACCAGGAGGTGACAGGGGAATAACATCCCTTTCTCCTCAATCGACAGGGACCATAACTCCTGCCTCTCCAGGGACAGATTGAGAAAGGCAATAGCCCTAGGGGCTGTGAAGCACGGATGCTTAGGAGAATTGAAAGTTAAAAGAAAAACGCAGTTTGCCGAGCCACTGCCACTGATTGAGCTAACAGCAACACTCGTAGCCACTTCTCATTTCTTTTAATTTTAGGCAGCAATAGAAAGGACCAAATCGCATACCATACATATTGATTATCAGATGGTAAGCTCTTGAGGTTATTGTTGAGTATTACCCGATTTTTAGAGTTTTATACTGTTAATGAAGTAGGTAAAAATATAGGCATGTCTTTTTCAGTGGCCAGTAATGTTAGGCTCAGTTTGGCATAAAATGTTTTTTTGATTAGAAACTTAAGAAGATGAGATGAAAATGCTCACATAGAGTTGCACTTTCTCCTTTCACTTCTTTACTTCTAGTTTTACAGTGATCTTGGTCAGTAACAGCCAGTTTTTACACGTGCATTAACAAAATAGTGCGCAACATTGTGTTGTGTAAGGTTTCTTGATGCCGATGTGGTGTAAATGTATAATTCTATTGACAGTGTTTACGTTTTACAAGTCAAGTCAACATGCAAAGAAATATTTAAAATTAAAACTTTAGATTTCTGAGGCTGGCATCAGACAATCTCAAATTAATCAAAGCAGAACATGTTTTTTTATTTATTTACTGAACAGACCAAACCTAACCCCAAATCATTTTCAAGACTCTAAAGTGTAGCCAAACAGCAGTTGAACTATAGACTGTATGTTAAAGATGGAACTAGTGACAGTCAGTGCAGATGTGCTCTAACCCTCTATTCTTTCTAATAGCCAGCAGGGGGCTCCTTTTATCTGCCACCTCCATAAATGCTTTCTTCATGAATTCATGGTTTCAATCAATAGTTTCACGTCTTATTCAATACAACATGGTGTTCATTTTGTAAATTTTGATTCCCACTAGAGTAAAAAAAATTGTGGGCCTACCTTGTGATTGACAATTTGCTACTATATGATTGGTCTCTTAGTCATGTCTTCTGTCAGGTCTGGTTTGAAAACACCAAAATGT
Source organism: Etroplus canarensis (assembly GCA_015106775.1). Taxonomy (NCBI): domain Eukaryota; kingdom Metazoa; phylum Chordata; class Actinopteri; order Cichliformes; family Cichlidae; genus Etroplus; species Etroplus canarensis. Next base: position 43,306 of record VUQH01037674.1, on the reverse strand, counting down.
TGACCGCCAAAATACTTAGTTTAATGCTTTAAAACGCAGCTTCGCTAACCAGTGGGTATCATTATGGTGGCTGTGTGTGTTTCTTATATACAGTTTATAAGGTCTACACATTAGGTCTTCAAAATATTGGTTTGACTTTCTGTTTGATTCATTCAGTTCAGAAATACTTATTTTTGATAGTCTAACCAAAGCTGTGAAGTTTAAAAACCCTCCAGTTGACTGAGAATTGTTGGTGTTAAAACTCAGAGGGCCTGAATACAGGTGGATGTCTGCAGTACTGGCCTTGTGCAGTACAGTTTCCTTTGTTTGGTTTAACTTATAACCACAAATGAGAAAAATTGATGAAAAGAACACTGGAAATACATACAAATGATAGGAAAAAGTACTGTATGTCTTGCTGTGCTAAATAACTTACATAGTGACTGGCCAGTTGTGCTGTGTACTTGTTATCTGATTATAAAGTGAATGCTCTATCAGCAAAGAAATTACAGCTCATCTCTCCCCATTCTTATTTTTATGTCTTCTTTCTTTTTTATACTTCTTATCTCCTTTCTCTCTTTTCTGTTGTTCTTCCCTCCATCTCAGTTTTAGTTTTTCTCTTTTCTGTGAGTCTTTAACCTCCCCTCCTTCGTCAACCTGTCTACAGTCATATAACTATATTTGGGTTTGGAGTGGCTGGACAGCGGAGGGAGGCAGCACGTAGCAGCTTTTATAGCCGGATCAATTTTACAGTGGCTTATCGAATAGCTTTTAATGCCATTCTTTACTTTCATTTATAAGCCGCAGAGTGTCTGCCGCTCCAGGGATGATGTGATGGCTCACTAGAGAGACACAATAAATTTTAATACATTGTCTCTGGAAAATTACACATGTTTAATCATTGATTTTTATTGGCTCATCATGATAACATTATCCCAGTGGGTGAGAGTGGGCTCATAAAAGAAAAGAGGTCAAATTAGTTATGACATTTTAAAGAGTGAATTTGACAAAATTATCCATTGGAATAACTCTTTTTTTCTTTGGTCTGATACACTGTTTATGGATTGTAACTGTTTGATGTCATTACTAAACCTTATACTGTTGTTATATGGAACCTTTATGAGCTACTTTTCTCTTTTGCTGTTAAGTTACCTCTTCTGTTTGGGCAGTGAGGATTAAATGTGAGATAATTCTGTAAAGAAGAAATTAAAAGGGCAAAATAATATGTTTAAAGGCCAATTTTGTTAAGCATTTGGCAGTTTTTTGTGAATTTTATACTTTTTAAAATATTTGACTGTTAAACTAAACTTTAACAAAAATAAAAGGAATGTATGTCATTGATTTCATAGTCTTTATGCATCTGCAACACTAATATAATCTTTCCTCTGGACTACTTCATGCTCTGTCACAATCTCTGTGATTTCACCTTAGCAACTACAGTATAGTGCAAGAAAGGTGAAATTTAAATGTGTGTGCACCAAGATTTATCGACTGCATATAAAAAAGATATCAGGATCATTAAGTCCAACTGTACTGCCATCAAGCTGATGAAAACTGGCAAACACACACTCTTCATAATGCCTGGTGTGTGTGCTTGTGTGTGTATAAGAGATGTGATAAGGTAGATTGACTTCTAATATAAATGGTAGAGGTGTCTACTGACATCCGTATAGTACTGCCCTTTGTGTCCCTGTCTGGCAGCCTTATTCTGTGTTTGTGTGTGTTCTGTGCAAGATTTCTTGTGTGTGAATGTGCAGCCATTAGGGATTTATATATCTTTGTCTGTCTTGTGTTTCTTTTTTCTGTTACCTTGTCTTTCGCAGAAATTTTAGTGTGTCTGTTGGTGGGATTCTAAGTGCAGAAGAGACCAACTTTGGGAGCTAATGTGTGGACTAGCTTACATGTGTATCCACAAATTTCTTCATGTATGTTCATCTCCCTCACTGACTACCACACACACCCACACACAACATAAAACACACAGGTTAGCCCACCTCTACACCGGCACCTGCTCCGCTGAAGGTGAAAGAAGTGCTCACTTGAGCTCATTGAAAAGTAGATGTGACAGTAAATTTTTCAGGCCCTTGTGAGATGGGAGATCTTGTTATAGCAGTCAGGATGGGGGTCAGGGCAGTGGCTGCTTGATGATTGAGGAAAAGAGAAGTAAATTCATTCTGCTTCGGGCACTTTGTCAAGTGCCAGTAGCTTACCGTTGAGAGCCACTCACCCATCACCGTGTTACGGCCCCAGAGGTCACATCCACCACCATAAATCTGCCTCGCCTCCTCGCCTGCTAAACCTATTGCCTTACCCTGGCTGAGCACGAGTAGGGAGAGAGGCTGCAGCAGCAGCTGCTGCTGCTCATAGTCACTCAAATGAAAAAAAGAGAGAAGGGAGAATATAGATTCTTCTTTTGATGCTTCTGATGGTGTAAGAGCAAGACACTAGGTGTGCTGTTACACAGCTCCCCAAGATGTGTACACTGGGGTGAATGTTTCTGTTGTGTTCATTACTATATTAAAGGATGGAAGTGTGAATATATCTATTTTTAAGAAGGGATATTTTTGTTAGGTTAGGGTCCTGCATGCGTGCATTTTTTTAATGGAGTCACATAATGTATTTCTGTGTTTAGAGTAGGGTTTCTGTATTTTTCTATGTAAATGCAAGAGATAGAGTTGTGCACCATCTTCACTGGAGCAGGAAAGTGTAAGAGAAAAGTTGGTAGTTCGATTATGCAGAATCACCTCTTGTTGCCTTTATAATACTTTTCAGATGTCTGTGAAAGTAATAACGAAAGTTAAAAATCAATTATCCTAATACTGCATCTAACACCTCCACCTCTCCAACATCAAACTTTTTCTTGTCCTGCGCTTGCTTTGTCTCCTTTGAAACTACATTCCTTTACCTGTCTGTTTTACCTAGTGAGTTTCTCTTCATGTAAAGATAACAACAAGAGTATTTTTTGCAGAAAGTATAGATGCATTTGGAATGAAATTGATGGTGTTTTTTTTCCTCATGATGTTAACAGATGCACAGGGGACGGAGATGGGTTTTTAAAAGAAATGCATGCCTTGTACAGTTTAAATAAGTAACACACTAATAAGCCATTGAAGTTAAGTCCACAGAAGAGTGAAAAAGTGAAAAGGTGTAAAAGAAGTATTGCAGAAGATGGTTTAAGAGAAAAGAATTAGAGTGACAAAAAGGGAAAAGAAAGCACACCTATGCAAATGAAATAAATGCTATATTAAAATGTAGTTACAGCAATGAGAGAACCCAGTTGTGAAACAGGTGGGTTATTACAGCACCTCATACACCTCAAATGACACACATTTTTTGGACAGGTAATGTAAGTACATAAAATGAACTCACTTGCTGTGTAGTAGTTTCAGTGATATTGTAGAGCTCTGGTGTGAGCTCATATTTTCTTGTAGAGCTTATTAGTGTAGCATACCAAAACTCTACAATAGCCTGTTCTCTGTTTTTACATTGATAATTGATATAGTATTGTGAAATTAGCGATATTTTTGCCATATGCTAACATTTTTCTGGGATGTTAGTGGGGGACTGGATTCAGCAGAACGAAAAAGGATCTGTGTCTGGTGTGCATGTATCGGTTTGTGCATGTGTTGGTTTTTGTACACACGCTTGTCCATTTGTGTACAGGGTCTAAGTGATTGCTTCTTTATGAAGCTTGTCGTTGTGCACCATAATTACACCTGCCCCGACAATATGTGTTCGTATGTATACTGCTGCCCATGTATATTTGTGTATGTGCGTGCAAGCACCTTCCAAGCTTGTAATATGTAACCGACAGCCTGTTTTCAATATAGCCTCTTATTAGGTGGTGATTATCCTGACTGCATCTGGCTTTTTTCAGCGATTGACTGAAAGTTGGAAAGTCCAGGGGCATCCTGGGTGGAATGGAGTAAAATCTGCATCAACCAAGCCCTGGTCCAAAACTGTTGTTTGCAGAGTAAAATTTTTCTATAGATTTAATACAGCCAGGTACTGTTTTAGACTTTACCATTGTTTCAAGATATAAGTGTATAAAATGCAGTTGAATTTTACAGTTTTAGCAACTGGGTGAAACCACAATATAATTGTAGTTAGGCTACCAGCTTACATAAATGTCTTATCTTGGCTGGATCATTATATTTTTTATATTTTGGAAAGCTTACTTTTGAAAGGCAAGTGAGTAGGCTACAGATTAGTAGTTTCACTTACTTAATTAAGCCTATTGGATGGGCAAATATAGAGCTTACATTTTGAACATTAATATATAAAAATTGCAGTAACATCCCTCTAGATGTTTCCCCAGGTTTGACTATTTTGACATTGGAAACATTTTTTTACATCTGGTAATCAAATATTACATCGTGGCGTAATCTAAGAGCTATTTGGCTGACTTCTGAAAAAATATTGTGGAATTGTCAGCATTGAAAGGCATTCTTATCTAAAAACATCATAACCATTAGTATGATCAGTTCATCTCAGTCATTACAAACTCTAATTGTTTAGAAAATATCACATTGGTTTAGTTTGCAGGTAAGAGGTACAAATTCATATAAGGCGGTCAGTCAAAAACTGCTCCTAAACTATGAGTGTAAACTGCCAAGTGAATGGGGACTCCTTGTCTTGCCTGATTTATGGTACCATATTTGTTTACATTTGCGTTGGTATTTGTATCCACAGAGCCAACACTTAGGGGAATGCAACCTTGGCAAACATACTTGTGTGCAGTCCTTCACAAAACCAACAGTACGTAGCTTGATGTGGTTGGTGGTGTGTGCTGGTCAAATGCTGATTTGTAAAAAAGTAGGCCAGGACAGGAAAGGGAGTGACAGTAGTATTCCCAAAGTGAGGAAGAAGAATGAAAAAACATTAAAAAACAGCATTAAGATTATATACAGAGGCTGCAGTGACACTTTTCATTGTTTAAACACATGGTTTCCCTTCAGCTCTGTGTATGTTATAACTTTGATCCTTTCCACGCTACCTGAAGGACCCAGAACAGCACAAGAAAGAGTAGCCCACTGTGTTTGTGACACTGCCCCCTGTTGATAGTAAACAGCTACAACTTGTAAACAGTGGTCTGCAAAGCTGTGCATAGACCTTCTGAAAGACCAATGCAGTACTGTAAATAAGCCATAATTTTGTTGCTCTGAAATGTGCTCCAGTGGCTTTTATTTTTGTCCAGAAATACATACAAAAATGATGCAGACCCAGAATTAATGTTTATTATCTTATAGCTGAAAACAGTGAACAGTATTTGAATTCAAGCCTTTGCAGTCACCAACATTTTGATCGGTAATTTCATTGCATATTTTTTTCTAAGAGACTGTAATTGCATTTGCCTTGTTTATTAAATATATAACTCTCTTTCATGTAACTTGTTGCCACCCAAAACTGATCACAAGTTACACACCAACATTATGAGGAAGTACATTAATATACCATAGCTATAATTCAGTATGCTGAGTCGTCCAACACAAAATTTGCAGCTTACATGTAGAAATAAAAACCATCTTTACTCAGGAAAATAAACCTAGTTTCAGATCCAAACCCTCAGATAATAATAATTATGTTTGATTCACTTCTATGGTGTGCCCACTTAGCACACACAGATATGTGCATGTTTTCCTGTTCTTAGTATAAAATGATACAGTAGATATACAAATATGCAAACTGCTGCAATTCAGTCTACTAACTACTCCATAAAGCAAAAGACAGCCAAAACAGGAGGAAAAGAAATGGACAGTACACAGTGTGGCAGGATCCCAAGGGCCAGCCTAGGATCTTAGTAAGAGCCCAAACATCAGCTGTTCTCCAATGGGCTTCCAAAGAGCTATAACAGAGAAACACAATAGACTGGACAGATGGTCCCAAACAAACTGCACTGGGTTTGATGCTACTGAAAGCTGTTTACCTCATGCCAGACGCCAGCAAGTGCATTGGATGCATTGTGTGATCATTTCTGGATGGCTGAATGTGTGCTTCTGTGTGTTTGAGTACGAGCTTCTGCTGTTTCAACAAACCCTCTGGTGTGTTTTTAGTCACCAAATGACAACTCATAGCTAATAAGATGTGAGAATGTGCACACTTTTGTCATAATTAGGCTACAATCAAAGACAACACATGATTATTAAATGCAAACCATGAGTGAGTTGCACTCAGTGGATGCCAGCCAAGTCTGTAGGCCATGACAAACCTTTGGCTAATACCCAATAACCAGACAAACATTAAACAGACCCCCCTTAACCCCTTTCTCTGTTGCTCCCTGCCTCCCATCCTCTTCTCTCTCATATCCCCTTCATCTGCTATCCTAAAGAGCAGTTTTGACACCTCAGAATGATGAACTCCTTGAGTGCTCTGACCTTTCTCATTCGGACTAGTCACCCGCCCTCCTGCCCTCTACCATGTAGATGAGACAGAGACAGATGAAGATATTTTGTAATGTGTGTGCATGTCTGGGTGTTAGTGGGGATGGTGGGCGGGAATGTCATGCAGCAACACAGTTAAATTAGTTTTGCTGTTGGTGGATGGTGGCCGTTCCACCTTCAGATCAGCAGTCAACCAGGGAGATTAATCCTGACACCGGGGGCCTGTTGAAGAGCAGTCATGACGGGCTAAAGTAGAGAGGCAGACGTGTAGACAGACAGAAAAGGCAGATGGCTCATGAGTATGTTAAAACCTACAAAGACTGTGTCCTTACAGCTGCATGCGACTTTAATGTTTAACATACAACATATTGTCAGATAACTGGGGACATGAAAAACATGAAGGCAACGTTTCTACATGTACAAACATGCACAAGTGGTGAATACATAGCATAGCTCCTAAACTCCAACTTTTATACAAATTTATCTAGATCTTCTGTTGCTGCTGTTGACAGTTGCCCTGGTTGGAAAAGTGAAAAGCTCAATCAGAGCCTTTGCAAATTAAACTAATGTTTTTGACACTGGCAAGCTGTGTCACTCAAAACAAGACATTCATCTATCAGATATTTCATTACATCTAAGATACTGCTTTCAGATAAACAGGTATAGATTTAATACAAATTTAAATTTCATTCTCTTAAGAAAGTGATTTATTGTACAAAGTAATATGTATGGGTTAATTATAACAATTAATTGACGAATATGCTGGCTAACATGGTTGCTAACCATACAATCTTGATTTGGCTTTAGGCCACCCCTTTCTTTACCACAAAGAAAGTATAGTTTACATACTTCATACTCACTTCTTCTAAGAAAGCTTGAGAAGTATGAGTCCTGATGCCACGTATGTGAAAATGACTGATGTGAATCAATGTGAATTTGGTTTGCGTTATTTCTTAATGATTCCCAAACATGCCATAAGTATTTCATGATTGAATTTGTTCAGTGTTGTAATTATTTGCAAGACCTTTTAATCACCTTGTATTGTTGCAGAAGTCGGTGCGCAAATTTTGAAATTTCCAGAACTTTTACGAAAGAATATGATTTTGTAAACCTTAACATCTTGTTCCAACAGTGCCATAGACGGTTGTAACTTCTTTGTAGCTGCATTAGGCTGGTTCAACAAATTTTTCCATCCACAAAATGTCAGCATTGTTCATGAAACAGTTGTGCGGCAGCTATTACACCTCGGCTCGTGAAAGTCATAAATACCTTGTAACATGTTATTTAACATTTTCTTTCTGTTTCTTAGACAATGAGTCACATTTTGTATATGTATTGTAACCACCTTGAATTGGTTCAGAGGACATCATTAATGCATCATACTGTTGCTTAACTGTGCTCCAGAGGCTACACCACAATGAGTCATTATGACTTTCATGTTGCGTTGATTCATAATCAACTTAAGGATAAGATGGGAGGATTGACCCTGATCCTAACTAAAATTCTAAAAAATGTGTTTAATTATTTTGCAAATTATTCTCAATTAGCTGGTCAGTGTTGTATATTTAGTTAAATTAAAGCATACTAGCATGTTGATCTGGAATAGTGTGACTGACTCTTCAGGCATTATTGGTACAGTTGTAATCAAACTGATTGAAATCAGTACTTACAGAACAGTTGAAAACATAGTTCTGCTTTAAGATGAGGTGTTACATTGTTATGATTTAAATATTGTTGGTTTCATGGTTATTTTTTGTTACCCTTTTATGGTTTTAACAATGGATGAGTAAAAATATGAGACTCAAGTTGAATTTTGTAAATTCAACATCTAAAGAAATTTAGAGCAAATGTTTGAGTTGCTTTTTTCACCAAGTGATATAAAGGCAGCATTTTAATTAGAGATATCCCATTGAATTGAAGGAGTAACACCTTTTGAACTGTCCTTGAACAATATTTACTTTATCTTCTCATCATTCTCATGTTTGGAATACAGGCCAAATGAGGACACCAGCTCAGCAGTGTAAATTGAAGTGAATGAGTGACAGAAGTTGATGAATATGGTATCATTAGCCTTGCATGCCTCACTTTTTTATTTTTTTAAACTTTCTGCTCTAATTGGCTCCAATTTATAATCCTCCCCCTTTGGGCCATCCTTTGTATTTCTGTCTCGTTTCCTTCTATAATTGGTTGAGATCAGTGTATCTTACAGGTCACGTAAGTGGGAAGAAATCTCTGGATCATTTTTAATGTATTTAACTAACTGAAGGTTCACATGAACACTAAAATACCTTTTGTTTTGTTTGCTGTTCTAATTTTAGTCACATTTTTTGTTGTAACTAATACCTACACACAATTTACAGTAATAAAAACAAAGAAAAAAAGACATTGCTCTAAGCATGTGTGTATTCACTTACTTTTCAACACTGTTGACAGACCTACAGTAAACATATGTGTCTGTGTGTTTCTATATGTGCCTTTCTTCAGGTCAGGTGTCCATACCATGTGTTCCAGAGACACTCGAAAATTCCCTGAGCCAAACCTCCAAAGGCATTCGTCTGGATAAAGAGGTATTACAGTGCAGGTTGTATCATTCACTTTGGCAAAAAATTCAGTAAGTTTTGAACAATCCCTGAATTGGGTCAACATGTTCAAACAGGCCTGTGAGTTCTCTCACAGGCTTGTGGACTGCAGTTTAGCTCAATCCAGATTACTTTTATTGAGCCTGATTTTTTGGACTAAGCATGATTTATTTGATATTTAAAAGGCAACATTGTCTTGATTTTGTCATTTGCTTCTTATTGTCAGTAAAGACAGTATCCTCCTGTTAGAGGAAAAGTGAATGGCTGCTTAAAACAAGTATTGTTTGTGTATCCAAAGCCTTCTTTATTATTCTGTCCAATTAAAAACACATTACTAAGAAACTGGACTAGGTGACATACATGTGTACACTGAAAAATGCATTGAAACTTCACATAGTCCAAAAAAAACAGTTAGTAGCTACATGAGACTTCAATGTAATATAATGCGCAACTGTCAAAAATGTCTGTTTTTTCTTAAAAGCCTATCCAAATACTTCTAGACCTTACATGATCGTGATTCCCTTCTGTTATTCCCATAGCAAGCAATTAGAAAAACCTGACTAATAAAGGTTATTGTACCATTAAAGCAAATTAATTCAAAAATATTGTCATAGTTTTTTAATTATTTAGATGCAATGCAAATTAACATATAAAGAACATACAATTAAGTAAAATGTGAGTAAATTTTAGTTTACTGCAGTCAAGTTTAGAACATTTCAAATTTAAAGTATTTTATAATATTAAGTTATCCTTAGAACTTAGAATTGATTAATTAGATCAAAGTGATTTTGCAAAGCAAAACTACTTAATAGGCATAGCAGAGAACCTTTTCTATCTCCCACTGTCTCTCTTACACAGTCTGTCACATGCTCACCAAAGCTTGACAGAGTCTCTCCAGAAATAAATCAAAACTCTTCCAACTTACAAATCAGACTCGCTCCCTGTCCTTGTCCCCCTGGTGGCCAGCACTAGAACCACAACACACATCACACATCCCTATATGCTGTTTGCTTTATTATGAATTTCAAATGTTTTGTTTTCTAAATTGAATTTTAAATAATAATATATCTGAATTACATCATTTTGAACTTGGAAATTTGCGCTACAAAAAATGTTGTTTTACATGCTGCCTGTTCGTAATTAGCTTTGTGCTTTTACACACTGATGGGCTCAAGGATTTCATTCCTGATGTTATCCTACTGTATGCTGCCTCATAGAGTGATAATTAATTAATCTAATAGATTGATAATTAAATAAATGATAATAGTAAGAGGTAAGTGATAGAAAATGTTTAAATCACAATTATATCATTGATTGCTAGCAGTCATACTTATTTAATGTCAAGGATTAATTAAATTGTTTAGTTTTCATGCATTCTAAGTCATAGGTGAAGGAAGTGTTGAGTCCAGCTTTGGACTTGACATTATGTGTACTTTGCAAACATACTGTGAAATAAAGCCCTGAAATTTGACAGTGTAAGGACTAACTATAAATTTCAATCTAAAACAAGACCTCTGGTAAATCTTGCCTAAAAATACTTCAGGACTGATTTTTTAGCACTCTTTTTTTTTCTCCTTCACTGTTGCTACCAGATGACAAGTTTCAACTGTCGTACTTTTAAACAGTTCGAAGCTGACTTATTTCTACCTTTTTTTGTTTTTCCTAAAAGCCACCGGGTGGTCCATGTCTCTCTATTGCACCCTCTCTCTTTTACTTTATCACTCTTTCACTCATTGTCAAGTTCACAGTGTCTGTTTCTCCTTTATTGCTATGGGACCCAGGCCCAGCCTGAAACTTAATACCTGAGTATACACAATTAAGTTCACACCACAGGTTATTGTGTAGAAGCGGGGTCTCAAGCAAAATGTGTCAGTGGATAGGTGGACTTGAACTGTTTATGTGTGACTGGTTAGTTGGTTAAGGTTAACTAAATGATGGAGATAGTATATGCTGCCAGGTTTGTCATCTGTTTTCTGCACAGAAAATAATCAGAGACTGCACTGGTTGGTTGTTGCAGTGGGAGATTTATTTTGACAACTTGTACTATCAAGGAAAACCTGTTACTAAGTGCTGGAATTTTCAGCTTTGTTTGATTGTATTTATGATTTTACATTGATGTCAGGAATTCTGTTTCTTGTGCAGAGTTAATGTACTCCTACTTCCCGCAATGTTGGAAAATGCCCAATTCATATACTTTTTTAAGTTTGATATTGTCACTATATTAGAACAAAATAATGAATGACCTTCCTTTCAAAAAAGTTGGTATACTTTGTAATTGTTTTATGTAATTGTAAATAGTACACTTGAATTTGATGCCAGCAACATATTTCAACAAGCAGGGGCAAGGGCGTGTTTACCGTAGTGTCACCACTGTAAACATTTAGGCACTGAGGAGATCATTTGCTGCTTTTCTGAAAAAAAAAAGCTTTTATATTAATGCTTCATGTAAGATTTCAGCTTCTCACTTCTCTGGCCTTTTCTTCTATACCTTTTTCAAAATGCGCCAAATGTAACAGTACTGGACTGCGCGCAACAAAAGTATTTAGTCTGGGTCTTATTAATTGCTGCACTTTTACAGCCATATTAATATGATTTGTAACAGATAAGATATCAGAGAGAAGTAAAAGATCATTCTGTGTGCACGGCCGGTTGAGAAGAGACACGTATGACATAGGACACATTTTCATTGTATATGAATCCCTGAGTAGAAATGTTACTAATACAGTGAAATGCTGCAAACAAATCAGATTACTGTAAAAAGTAACTTGGCTGTTTGTAAAACAAGAGGCATCTGTTTTTGTGTCTTGCATTGGGATTCTCCTCCTTCCTCACTTTGATGCTCAGTTCAGTTCAGTTCAGTTCTAGCAAGCTATAGCACTGCACTCGCAGCTTTGACCCATCCACTCCCTCCCATGTTAAGTAAATGTTAAACACTCTTACTCCAACTATCACAGCTACATCAGGAACAAAATAAGACATTAATTTCAGTGCAATTTGCAATAAATTGTGTGCCACAAACCTTAATAAATCAAAAAAATCTTTGCAGTTTTACATGGAGAAAGATTATTTTTTCACACAGTCTTTCAGATTACAGATCATTATATTCTGTTTTAATAACATTTTGTATTAACTCTAGTATACTTTGTTTCAGATATGTTATGGACTTAAGGAGTACTTTGTAAAACCTCGTGATTTGAAAACCAAAAGCAACTAAAGTGAGAAAAACATAGTGGAATTTATTTCTAAATCTATGTTTTTATAAAAAACACATCTAAAAGTAATTATCTGATTTTAAACACCAGAAAATTACTTTTAGATTTTTTCAATCCTTGTAATAATATTTGCACTTGTTCTCTACAAATTGATGTTGTGCATGATTTCAAAAGGATATACGGTTTCTTTTTGCCTGGTATGCAGAATAGAAAAACATTATTCTGGGTTTTGCCCTGCTGGGATCACCCCAGGTGACCTTTTCAGCCTGTTGAGTGTTTCAGTGTTGGACCTGTTAGCCACAGTTCCCTCTGAGTATGATTCACACGCGATTGGGAGTCCCCTGACAGGCCAGCTGGAATCTCCAGTCCACTCCTAGAAACACATACAAATGCTAATCCTCCAGTGAGCCACCACTGGCCAGTCACTGTGTTAGTTGTTCATTGGGAGGAATTTGAACTGTGCATGCGTGTGCATATGTGTGTGTGCTTGTGTGTGTGTGTTTTTTTTTTTGTTTTCCTGTTTGACCTTTGTTTTAGTTCTTCTGGCAGGGGGCTGCTGACATCATATCTGTCAGCTAGAGCACTAGCATGAAACAAAAAGTATATATTGCAGTAATGTAATGATTTTGTAGCTGACATCTCATACATAAATAATTTTTAATGTAAAAATATTGGTATTGTCATTCTGGAAAATTCTTAAGAATATAATTTAAGCAACAGAATGTGACTAAAACACCTCCTTAGCTGTCCTCAGAAATGAATTAAATTTCTTGTGGAAAGGTTGATCTTCCACCAAAAAAAAACCAATCCCATCAACCCAAAGGAATTTGTCCAGTTAAATATAAATGCACCCAATTTGTTATCAAGGAATTTTCTATGAACTTCTTTAAAACTGATGGCTGTCAGATATACATGTATTATATTTTATTATAAATATTTTTATCCCTAGTTGTTTTTCTCATCTGTCATATTGTTGTGAAGGCAATTATCTCTTTAATGTCTTGAGTTAATTTTTTCAGAATTGTCTCAGTCACTTGGATGCAAGGGAATACTGATTATATTGTTAGTCACAGTTCGAGTATACTATGACCTTGCAGTTAGGTCTAGGGTGTGATTTGCCAGAAGGGAATTTACCCCCCTCTGGTTAATGTGTAATGTTACATATTGTAACATTAACATTCTCTGGTTTATTAGAAAAAAAACTACCTGTTTTGTTTTTTGTTTTTTTCACAAATTGCATTATGGCCCACAAGTTTTTGGACAGTGAAACTTTTTTTGTTTTTGTTTTTTGTAATTTTAACTCTGCACGCCACTGTAGGAGATTTTACATGAAACAAGCAGTATATATATTACCTCATTTTCACAGACTCAAAAGTAATTGGACAAACTAACATAATTTTAAGTATGAGGGTGAGTTTAGGATTGTTCACAGGAATACCTGGAGTCAGTTTCATTACATTTACCACAACCTTGGACCCAAGCATAAACTAATAAAATAAAATATTAGTGATCAAAGTCAGTGTTACCTCACTATCACAATTTTCCCACAAATGCCTCATAGAATAAAATGCTGAGATGATGAAATTTTAAACCCCAAAGGTCAAAGGTCAACTTAACTGTCAAAATGATTTGAAAGCAAAAAAAATACAATTGAAGAAACAAACAAGCAAAACAACCTTTTAAATAATCCAGCAATAGAAGAGATTATGATAATTTTTCTGAGCTTGGTCGTGTATTGAATGAGTAAAATTAATCTTAGATGACCACCTATTAAATTCCTAAACTGCAGCTTGGCTGGTTGGCAGAGGTGTTTAACTGCCATATGGTAATTCTGGAGGTATTCAAACTGTTTTCTTTTTGTTTACTTGTTTTTATTTTTTAACTGTAGATGTAGACAGCAGCTTGCATTTTTTAAATCCATTTTCTCTTTGAATCCTTTTCACCTCAGGAGACAGTCTTGTGTACTGAAAAGTGAGATTTAATATACCATTCACTGAATCATTTGTTTGACATAGTGATACCTGTGACTTAAAAATACACACAATAAAATGCATGCTGAATGTATTTAGCTCACACACAAATAAATATACAGTACACTCTTCATGTGAGGTGGGTATGCCTTGGAGGACGGTGGGGATGGGCGCCAGTCATGTTCCATTAATCAGAAGCAACCTGCAGTGATTGATCAATTAGCCCTCTTTAAAGCTGGGGCTCAGGCTGATCAATAGCACTGATCACCAGCCAAAGGTTTTTCATTAAGACCTGCTGCTCTGCATGAAGAGACTCCATTAGCATAGACCAAATGGACTGTGAGGATTGTAATGTAATGTAGTGGGGAAAACACACACGGGGACACAGTTTTGGTCTTTAGTCAGTGTATATGCTTATGTGAAGGAGATGGAACATATCGAATGACATCCGTATCATTGTCACTTACATATCATTAGTGACTGCCTTGGTGTCCACAAAACCAACCCTTATAAAAAGCACTACTGGGTAGTAACTAGGTAGGTATGGGTGGTTTCTATTTCACAATTATTAATAGTATAAAATTGTAGTGAGGACATATTTGTTTGCAAGAATTTTTCATAATACTACAATAATAAAGCAATGTTGGTGTATCAGAGCCAACAGCAGCAGAACTAATGAAGTTGACGCTTAAGTCTTGTTTTCTATCTGTTGCTATTTTCTGTTGAGTATGTGTATAAGTATTGTTACCATATTGTCACAAACAGTTCATAAATTCAGAAGAAATAAAATAAGTGCTACATACTTACTCTTTTTAATGTCTGTATAGTAGTCCTTTGTATGTATGTATGAATGCCTACATTTTACATATCCCAGTTTAATCCCTGCATAATGACTCATATTTCTTCTTTATGGTTCCATAGTGAGCATGTTTGGCTGCATTTCCATTCATTTTTAGCCTAGTCATTGTCAGTCTGTTTGTTAGTTACCTGAAAAAAAAAGCGGATGTCGCTGCACCACAGTGATATGTCTGATCCACGACCCCAACAAACCCACGGGATCATCCGTAGCCTAAAACACAAAAAACACTGGTCAGCTACCACTGTCAAACTCACCTTTCTCACCCTTTCCTTGCCCTCAGTGGGGCCAGGAACCATTGTTTCACTTAAACAATCCTTATTGAATTAAATCTGGCTGCGTGCTTTGTTCAGTGAGGCCGATGCGTACTGCTGTCATGGGTCCTATCGTTAATGTGCCATCACTGCACCTCATATCCTTAGCAGACACAGAGCTTATTTCCTCCATCTGTAGGTGAATGTGTGTCCCTCTATGGGTGTGTAGGAGTGACTAACACTGTACAAGTGTGTTGGTAGATGGGGCAAATGAGTAACCCAGAGTTTAATGGGTGGGTCTGCGCCTGTGTGTGAATATGTGTGTGCGATGTTCAGAAATGAAATCACTCAACAGAGAGAAAAGTAGATAAACAGTTAGACATGAGGGGCTTTGGTCACTGTTAGAAATCCCACAGGGAAACTGAGACACAAAAACACCTACACAATAAGTCAGTTCTCACCACTATACAGAAAAACCTCAAAAACTTTATATTAAATTCAGTGTATACATCTCTAATGTAATAACCATAACCGCTTTGTATTTTTAGCAGTATTCCAACAGGATGTTGGGCAGGTCCGGCTGTATTTCCTTTTCCAGCCCAGTCAGTGGCGGGTGGGTAACTAATTAAATTGCTAAAATTGATCAAGTCTGTATTCATCAAGTAACTGATTGATTTTAAGCAAAACTGTTCATATATTTCTAGATACCTGTGAATGGATGTGGGAAAGTTGGAACTTTGATCAATGAGATGTTAATCTATGTGGTCCCTGCTGGCACCCTTAATGAGAAAAGTTGGAACCTGCCAGATCTTTGTTTGAAGTGCTTTCAATAAAACAATTAAAGAGAACTTGAAATACCAAAAATATGAGGAATAAAGCAGTAATGGACAAATCATTGCAACAAATAAAATACTAAATTTTATAAAGGTTGTAATGTTCAGGTTTTGTTAAGATTTTTTCTTTGAAGCATTTTGATCATCCCTTGGACACTTTAAACATTTAGACATCAAGAATGGAACATTTTTGAGGAAAGGTTAGGGTTAGAGGTAGAGTGTTTTTAGGAGGAGATCCTCATAATTGTGGTAATGTGTGTGTTTGCATGTGTGTTGCAGTGCTTGTATCTGTTTAAGTGGGAAGGAAGGGAGTTGGTCATAGAGATACTAGGGTAGACAGGAAGAGATCATCCTCATGTTACCATGAGGTTAAGTACTCTAGCTCCCCAAGCCCAAATAAAGTGTAAATGCAGAATATTGCCTAAAGGCTTACACAGACAGGTACACATGATGTTGCAAACATGAATGTCTTCTGCCTTGTTGTCTCTTATCTCTTTTGGTTTACATTCTCGGTAACAAGTGTCATTTCATTAGTATTTACATTAGTGAACTTTTTAAAAAAAATATTATTTTCCTGAGATGGGATGGCAGCATGGACATTTCCGTGAGCAGTCGATGGGATAGATGGACGGATGACACTGTATCCACCCCCACTGGGGAAAGGAAGTCCCTATCAGAACAAAACAGGAAAGAGACAAACCAAAAACAAGTGCATATCTTTTTGGACATTAAATCACTTCCTTTAGGACTCTGAACTGCCTGCCCCACCATCCTCAGCTTCCACCTCCCAGCAAATTTTTCATTTGTGTGCATACAAATGTGCGAGTTATTGGGGGTTCATCTTTAAGGTATTGATGAACTAACTAACATCGCTAACAAAGAGAAGATACTTAGGCCATTTAGAACAAATGTATTTTTGCTTTACTAACAGACTATGCTACTGTATGTCCACATGCTTCTTATTTATTGCTGTGACTTGCAGATGCAATGAGAATCATAGGATGCAAGTGCCATATAAATCCATGTACCCTAACAGATCACAAGCCCTGTCTGGACTCAGTGCCTTGATCTCCATCCAAGAACAAAAACAAAGAGACAGAAGTTCTTCTGTGCCTAATACAGGAAAAGGCAGCAGGAAAATACGATGACCAGAGTTTTCATCCAAAACAAAAACCCTAGCCTAACTCTATCTTGCAAGTCACTTTTTCAGGTTGTATATGATAGTGTATTGCTCGAATATGTGTTGCAAATTTTATACACATATTGGAAATGCAGCTTTCATGTAGTGTTGTACTCATCTCAGGGCACAGCTGTAAAAAATATGACTTCCTTCCTGAAAGCAATTTCCTGTTTATGTCTGAATACGGGTCAGGAGAGGGGTATAGTGGTTCCTACCTCATCCACCGTCATGGTTCAACCCCAGACCTGATGATGCAGGATGTTATGAAGCTCATATTCATTATTTTTATACCTGTCTAGGGTTTTCATTTCTTTGAACTCCAAGTTGATTCTGATGGGCATGCCTGCATTTGTGCCAAATGTGTGTGAATGAAAGTCATTGTAAAGGGCTTTATAAGTACAGTCCAATTGCCATTTTCCATTTCTGTCTTTTCTCTCCATCTTCTTGTATATCAAATGGAAGGTGAGTATTTTTTCTACAAAATACAAACAAGCAGATATCCACTAAGCAAACACACTCTTGTGACATTATTTGCCTTTTTTGCTCTCCACAAGACTTAAGAGACGTCCCCCACACCCCCAAATTTTCTCAATTGCACTCACATGGATCTTCCTGAGGTGCCCTGTTTGTTTAATTTTTTGCTGATTTGCCTAAAACAGGCAGCAGCCGCTGCTGTCAATGTTTAATTTAAGAGCTCATGTTCCCTTCTGTGCAGTATCTTGTGGTTGGGAGCATAGATGGGCTTTATTAGGGGGTGCGATGGGTGGGTTGAGGGAAATGGGTGGGGGGATTGATGGAGACCTAAGGGTCTCCGGGCGCCATCATTAAGATGGCTCCTCGGTGTGGAGATGAGAAAGCCTGCTCTGCACTCTGGGCTCATTGAAGATGCTCCCCTGCCTACTTGGAACATCCATTATTTATAAGTTTTTACAAATTCCAACTGACATTTTTATCAGCAGTGAATGTCTGTTTCTTATTTGCCTACTCAGAGTGTGTCTGTCCTGCCCACAAAAAGTTGAAAGTATTGTTCAAATATAACAGGCTGATATTAGGAAGCGTGTTGTAGCTGGGTGCAGTTACTTAGCCATCTACGCTCCTGTTTAAGTTTTTTTTAGCAGTGGTTTCAGAGTCAAGGGAAATTGGTGAAGGGCTTCATAACAAACAGTGGCATACTAGGTGGTGGCACACAGAATAAGCTATTAGTCACCCCTGTTTTAAACCTAACCACTTTGATAACATTGTATTCAACTTTTCTTGTTGAAATTATTCAATATTTTAAGAAAATTTAGAAAAGGTAAAGGCATAAAAGTAGATGTCAGCAATGATCATCATATATTAAAATGAAAGTGTTTGTACATGGCAGCTCTCTGCTGTCTACTGTCCTGTTCTTGTACTTCTGGCAGTGTCAGTATTGATCTTACCACTGCCCTGTGTTTTGGTGTTCAGAGCCTCAGGCTTCATACAGCCTCACCTCACCACATATTACTCACCTCATATTAGACTCTCAGCTTGATATGCTCTGTAAGGCTCTGAGACACACCCAGAGAACGCTTGTCAAATGCCAGTTAGTATGAACTCCAGAAGCAGACTGCCCACTAGCTGTCAGTCTTATGTTGGGCATTGGAGGACAGAATACATTTCCACTGCTCCAGAGTCCAGTATCTCTCTTTTATTTCTTCTCTTTCCCCTCACCCCCCCAACCAGTCAGATGTCTGCCCCTCCCTGAGCTTGGTTCTGTCAGAGGGCTCTTTCTCTGTAAAAGGAGTCCCTCCTCCCCACCAGTTGCCAAGTGTTTGGTCACCGAGGATCAGCTGATTGTTGGAGTTTTCTCTCTAATATTGTTGGGTCTTTATGTTACAGTATAAAGCACCTTGAGGTGGCTTTTGTTGTGAATTGGAGCTATATAAATAAAATTGAATTGAATCTAGTGGCAGTGTTGTTTACGCCATTGCATGCAACGCTTGGCATTGCGCTTGGAGATGTACGTAAGACTTGCATGCAGCTGTTCGGCCATGTAAGCCCATGCCATGAAGCTCCACACACTTCATGCCAGAGGAGGCTTATACAGTATCTCTACAGTTACTTAGTCAGCAGAGTGTTGACGACTTTTATGCACTATGCACCTCAGCATTTAGTGAACCCGCTCTGTAACTTCACGTGGTCTGTCACTTCATGACTGAGTTAATGTGATTGTTAAACAATTCTGCTTTGCAGTAATACCACTTACAGTTGTTCATAAATTATATAGGAAGGAAGAAGTTTCACAAACTGACTTATTGCAGTGGTGACATCCTATTATAGTACCACACTCAGAATTCAGCAAGCTCTTTAGAGTGACCCATTCTTTCACAAATATTTGTAAAGACAGACTGCAAGGCTAGGTGCTTGATTTTATACACCTTTGTCAGTAGGACTGAATGAAATACCTAAACACAATGATTAAAAGGTGTGGCCTAATACTTTTGTCCTGATTGTGTATTTCAGGATTAGTGGTATACCTGTTAGTTTCCAAAACACAATTTTTTAAAATTCATCCATATACACAACCAGTCATTTAGTAAATTCATTACATAAAAGGTTTTAAATGCTTTGCTCAAGGGCACCTTTGCTGTGATTGTCTAACCAGCCATTTTTTGTCTCACCCACTTATTTTATAGCTTGTAGTAATAAAGAGTTCATGGATGATAAATGCACAGTCCTGACACTGTTCTCTTGAGTTTTGAAGGCTTACGTAGCTTAAAGTGTTTTTTTAAAGATTAAAAGTGACTTTTTGATAAAAGGAGATGTATATTGCTCAATAGTGGTAGAGATTGGAGATTTCCCTGCCATGTGGTGATTTTTTGCCATACTAAAATAAACTGCAACAAAAACAGTGACATAAAAAACTAACAACTGTAGGTGCAATGAAAGAAACATTTAAACATCTAAATACACAGAAAGTTGTCTTAAATGTTTTTTGTGGTGCTTTCATATAAATATTCAACTTCCAGGGTATCAGCTGTTTGTGCATCTTTGTCTTACAAACTGCTATCCATGGTTAAATACTCAATAAGCAGCAGGAAAATCTATTTAGCACTGTTGAGGAATTCTTCCTTAAAAAGCAGTGTTTGGTATACTGGCAAAATGAGGGCAGGTCACTTCAAAACTATAAGATGTTGTACCATCTGTGGTGTAGTAATCTGAAGTACCAGCTTTAAGTACCATTAGAAGGCCATTTACTGATGGGAGAATTTGGTCAGACTGAGACAATAACCTGGCTGGAAATAGGCAAAACACAGCATTCAAAGATATTTTGTGCTAGGTGATAGTCTACTGTTTGGGGTAGGCTGTTGTCTGGTGATGAGGGTTGCAGCTGCCTTCATATCCAGTGCCAAGCATAGTAATGACATACAAAAGTGGTTCAGCCCACGCAGAAGCTATACCCCCAAAACTTCTCACTATTAGTCCAACAACCTTAAAGAACAGAATTTGTAAAAACACATGCTTACATCATTAATGATTTAATACTTCTGAAAGGGTAATTATTAATGTAGTGGAATAGTTTCAGTTCAACAGTTCACCATTCTTAGACCTCTAGGTCATGATAGGCAGCCTTTTCACTGTTAACTTGACTTCTGGTCTTTATAAGACAGAACTAGCTCCAAACAGATACTGAGAATATGGTCTCCAAAGATCTTCCATGGGGATTATACTTTTAATTTTTCTTAGCCATGTTTAAGTCTGTGATGTTGCTTTATAGGAGCCATACTACAGTGTTACTTCTGCCTTTGGCAGAGAACCGAGCTCTTAAGAATCTTACTAGCTTAAAGAAACTGTTGCTGTCTCAAGAGAGGGACAGCAGACTAAATAATCAGTTTCTCATCACAGTGACAATGTGAAAGCAGCTGTTTGCATCTGAAGGCCTGCCAGCAATTGTGTATTGCACTCCAAGACAGAGAAGGACAGAAAAGAGGCACGAAGGGAGCGAAAGATGAAGGAAAGTTTCTTTCTGTTTGATTCGTGCCTCTGAAGGGTTTTCATAGTGATCTCACCAGCAGATCTGCAGATGTGTGTGTAGAGACATGTGGACAAAGACTTACTAAATCTATCTGTGGAAACCCAGGTATACGTTAGCAGAGATACACACTGACTTGTGCTATATTTAAGCTTTTGTTTTTGTCATGGTATGGGTATTGGTTGCTCTACACTAAAGAAACTACTTTTTGTTTTCTGTAGCAATTGGATTATTTTGTTTGTGTAGTACTTTGAAACTAAGTAACTTAATAAAATAAATAAAATGCAAAAGAAGAGGAAAAGAAGGAAATGCAGGCCAAATCGTATTTTTTCTTTGTGTGACAGCAGGTCTCTCAACTGTTTTGGTGAAAGTGATCACAAGGAATCCTTTAATTGTGTATTGTGTTTCTGTCTACAGAAATAAATTCTGTGGGATTATAATAAATTTTACACATTTTTTCACTTTAAATTCTGCAGAAATGACATAGAACTTAAAGTTTAATCTGGCATATGAGCACTGTGCACGTTAGCAATGTAAAAAGTGTGTATGTGGCTTGTAGTTGTAGTGCACTGAGTAGTCAGTAAAACTAGAAAAGCGCTGTATAAATGCCAGTACATTTCACGTGTGTGGTAATGGTGTGGCCATGTCCTGTGTCGGTTCGCAAGTTGTAGGGTCACAGCTCAAGGCTCTTGCTGGTTCTCTAGGATTGATGGAAATGTTCTGGTTTTGTGTGATTGAATCTTTGGCTGCCACCCTGCCCTGCTGAATGCAGTTGGTTATGCATTCACTGTATATCAATTCAAATTTAACTTGAATACGAATATATATGAATACAAAACAAACTGGGGCCCTCAAAGTACAATATTATGACTCTTTCACATTTCATATTTTTCTGTTTTAAAGAGTATATGTCAGTAACAATTTAATGTTAAATTAAGCCTGCAACGTAAAAATAAACGTGATTAAAAAGTCATATGTGCAAAGTAATTATTTAACACACCCTTTAAAAAGATAGTATTGTAGTTTATAAGGTATCAGATGAGGAAGTATAATGAATTAATTCCCCACAGCAAAACTATGAATAGAGTGGGCACTTGGCTCAATCAGTCAAAGCTGTCAAAGAGAGGCATCTGACAAACATGGTTTAGTCTTCTACTGGTGACCTACACCCACAACTTAGTTAAGGAAAAAGGGACTGGTTGCTGCAAATGGTAAAACCTTAAAAAGATAATCATGTGGCTGATACACATAAGATGCCCATAAGAGGGCGAGAGGTTCCCTACCACAAGACCCATGGCTTAGCCAAGAAACCCATTGGCCACTTCAGCATCTGTTGAGTCCACAGTTTTTGTAGACAGCATCCCAGTTTATCGGGTATGGTCTGCCACGACCAATATATTTTTTTTTTTTTTTAAACTACTGCTTAGCAGAGGAAGGTGTCCATAAGTATTCCTTGTAAAACTGCACCCAGTTATTTATTTATTTATTTTTTGGTAGGGTGTTTTTTTTCATTGGTCATTCCTTAGCATAAAGCCGAGTTCCCACTTTTATTACGACATGAAATTCATAATTATCTTTTGTGGAGTAGACTGGAGCACAGTTTTTACGAAACGGATAAGATGTGATGCGTTTAGGGCTCCTTGCGAACCATTATGGAGGCATCACAATAAAGATATGAAATGCAATAAATTGTTTAGGAATTGGAGGTAACATGTTGTGAAATTGTAGCCCTTTGTTAAAGTTTTAGAAATGTCACACTCTGCTTAGTTTTCAGGAGTGGGCGTGTCTGGGTGAAGTCCAGCAGGCACACCTATCTCCACTTACCTGGGTATTTAAAGTGGGCATTTTCCCCCACTCTTCGCTGGAACGTTCACTATTCTACAGTGTTTGCCCTCCAATATTACAGGCTGCACCTTCCTGTGAGTGCTGTCTGGCCCACTCTTGCTCTTATCAAGTTCTGAAATTGTGGCGCAAAACTCTGGACTATTTGGACCCTTTGATGTTGCATGCTTAGCCTGCTCAGGAACCCTGGAATCCCTACACCCTTGCTACTTGTAGAGATCCGCATTACAATTTTGAATCGTTGCATATTCTGAAAACCTTGTCATTGGAAACTTTGTTTTTTTCAAGCTGCTAAACTTTTGCTGAAAGGAGACAGCATCATGGTGAAACCACAAGAGATCACACTTGGGATACAATGGAACTGAGAGGCCACTATAAACCATGCAGAAACAGATTGTAGAATAAGGGAAAAAGCAATCCAGGGCCAGCTCAAAGACTGCCCAGACTACAACTATGGATTCAAATGTTTAACTACTCACAAATTTACTCTATCTTCCACATTCAAAACATACATTGCTGCACAATGAATAAGTTAATACAATCAGTGGCTCCATGTGAGTGGGTGTGTCATAAGAAGTAATAAAGAAAAATAATTCCTTTAGAAAGAACATCAGTGTAATTAGTTTGAACATGAGCAGAACTATTAGCTCAAAACTTTTGATCCAACCGCAGAAAATAGATGCTTTTTTTTTTACAGTAAGTAACCAGGAGCTGTTACATTAATAATGTAAAATGCAGTGGCTTGTAAGCAAAAGTATGTCAATAAATGTAACATTACATTATCTACAATAACTCAGTTTATTTTCTCACTTCTTTTTCTGTAATTTATCCTTTAATTTTTTTTAAATTATTTTATCATCTGTTGTGTGATGTTATAGCAAAAATATTATTATTTGTCTGGGGTTTTCATAGAAAGAACAATCTCTATACTCAGAATTCTGCAGAAATTGAACACTGTTGTGATATTCAGGCTGTCATGTTATTACAGATGCCACATACCTCTTTTTGTTGTTCCTGTAGAGCACTCTTTTTGATAACGTCCAAGCAAAGGTCAAGATTCCACATGTAGTTATTCACCAGCATTCACCTTCGCCACTTGGCTGAGGTCTGGCATGATTAATTCTTTGTGTCTTGCCATCTCTCTGTGTGCCAGGTTCATCTTGCTTACAATGAAGCCAAGCAAACGCAGGAGAAAAGTGTGTGCCTAGAAGTGTGTGTGTTTTTAAAAGACATTGGTGCAACCATTTTAACAGGGCAACTCTGTTTGAATTAGATGTTCTAACCCCCCGCTTGCTAAATGGATTTCTAAAGTGGCTGTAGTTGGAGGCTTTCAATCGGATGCAACCTTGAGTCCTTTTTTATGTGAGCTCTGTAGGATTTAAGTGCCGGTATAACATGAGCACGACTGAATGCATGCTCCTCATTTTTTGAAATTGAAAAATCTCCAAAGGCTCTCCCCATTGTGCAGGCAATTAATAGAATGCTGGCAGCGAGGTTCAGGTGCTTAAAAGTTGTATTTTTTTCTCTCTCTCTCTCTCGATCTCTTTTTAATGACTAATAAAGGATAATCATCGTGGAAAAAACATCATAATGCTGTAGGCTTCCTCTTTATGCACAATGATGTATAATGCATGCTTTGAAATGAAACGGCAGCGGCCTTCGAACCATTCCATCTCCAAACCTTAGTGTATTTGTTTTGCATGCCACAGTGAGGCTTTTGCATAATAATTGTAAGAGTTCCCTTTAACAATGCTTGCCTATTAATTTGATCTTTACATTTTTAAAGTTTGTCCATCAGGCCGCCAAACAATGGCTCCTCCAGTCACTGTTTGGTGTAATTGATTGGAACGTAGGCTAATTGCCTCTCTAAAGAGTTGTGTTTCTTTTCTTTTTTATCCTCTTTTTTCTTCATGTGTAGATCTCAGCCAATTTTAGGGCGGAAGCAGATGAACAAATATTTATTTATCTTATTGATTAATAGAATTATTTATTTTATTGATCAACCCTTTTCTTCTCAACTTTGTAAACCTCTAACATGTAAAAAAAAAATTCACTTCCTACATGAGGGAAAATCTAAATAAAAGGTGAGTAAAATAATTTCATATATGAGGCTATCAATTTCAAATGATAGGTCTCCTAAGCTCTTTTTTTTGGGATTTAACCCATAAGAACCCATGGTGACATGCATGTAACAAACACTTTGTTTTACATCTGTGTGGGCCTCTTGGTCTGTTGTATATCCCCCATAATTTTCCTGTAAGGAAAAATGGGTCTGGGATCTTATGGGTTAAATGATGGTTATTTACATTTCTGTCTGTCTTTGTACTCTACTTGTACACTGTGACCTTGGATGTATAAAGGGTTTTAAAAATGGATGAATCGGAGGTGTAAATAAGAATATTTTACTGATAATACAAGACAGGTAAAACATGCAGAAAAGCCTTTTTCAGTGCTAAAAATAAATTAGGTTGAACTTTCTTTTGATCTCTTGTTACTGCCAGAAGTACTTTACTGGCAGTAAATCTGGTCACTCACTTCCTCCTCACTGGGGGAGGAATCCAGGAGTCTTGCTTGGGGGGGGCTCTGTTGAGCATCTGCAAACTGATTTTCCTAATGTTGCCGGTGCTTGTCCCTTTTTGATGTGAGGGATTATCTTGGTTAATTTGTAAAAAATACAAAGCTACCGACATGAGGATAAAAAGCAGTTAATAATATAGAATGACTGAGTCAGTACACCCAGGACCTGAATCTAACTGTAGATATTTAAAACTCATTGAGTCATTTGAAACAAAGGCAAGTAATTAAGGTGAAATATACAGTAAATATTCTGCTCTTTCATGAAGTCACTGATTAATTTTATTTAGTGGTTGTGCTTGTCTCAGGCCTGTCGAGCCTCCAGGCCTGCCTGAAACTGGACTGAATATCAAACTTACTTATTCCAACATTCAATTGCACGCTTTCTTGCAATCTTGGAACACTTCCAAAAGCTTTTGTTATTTTTTTTTCTTGTGCCCTCAATCTCTTTCTCTTTGACTGTGCTTGACAGTGCAGGGAAACATACAAGCGTATCTTGGTAAACTCGAGTGATGTGGTTCCAGAGTTTAAAAGCTTCACATAACACTAGCAGACACAACTTGGGGCTGTTTGTGTGACGGAAAGGAAAACTTGTTTAGAAACTGACAGCACTGTGTGTGAGAGAGATTAAAAAAACTAAAAAAAAAAACAAAAAACTGTATGTGTGTTTATGTTGCTTTTGGCAAGTTATTCATTTGTATTTTTTTCTTGCTCTCTGTGTGGTTATCTTTTGAGTTGGTTGGTTTGGAGCTGATGTCCACCTTCGGGGATGCACATAGCATGCATTTCTGAGTATTTTCACCTGAGGCTGCACTTGTTAGAGTCTGTGGATAAATGTATATACATTATTTATACAAATTCAGGGCGAGTGAAAGCAGGTTTAACACATTTACAGATAGGAGGCCAAGCACTGAAAGCCAAGCTCCAAGTGAGGATTGCAATGCCGTGTGAGAGGAATCAGGCCGGCCGCTTGCTCATCTGTGACCAGCATCCTTAATGCTGCGTGTGAACACCAATAGTATTATCTTTAACGCCTCAGCAATTAAACAATCCCTCATATCATTTGCTTCATAGAAAGAAATTAAACCTAATAGGTTGTTAAAAGTTTTGTATTTACAAAAGCCAGTTAAGAAACCTTTTGATGATTTTTTTATTTTTATAAAAATGCAGAAAAGTACTAGTGACTGATTAACTGCTTCTTGTTCAGTTTTGAAATTATGTATGTATTTTAAAGAAAGCATAGGAATAATGAATCAAAGTGGCTCAGAGTCAGCATGGATGATGTCGTGTGTAACATCAAATACAAGAAAATTTAATTTGATAAAAACGATTACTTAGCCAAGTATTTGTATTTGCACAAAACTACACTGTTCGCAAAAGTACAGGTCTTTATATTGTTTATTAGCCTCATGCCAAGAATCACTTTGCAATAACAGAAGTTATGTTTCAGTTAATGTCGGGGTTCTAATGTGGCATATGGCATTTGTGCTGTTGAAGGTTGTTTGATGACTAGAGTAAAAAGTTGAAATGGAGTGAGCAGGACAGCTGTTTAGAATGTAATTGATTTTGATATAAAACTCAGTATTTGACTTCAAGACCTCAGTTAAAGCCTTCATTTCCATCACTCAGCAATAACTAAAAGCTTTCATTTTAAAACTTTATAAATGGATATCAGGATTTGATAGCAAGACTGAAGCAAAACATGGACAAATACTATATGCATACATGAGGGTCAAAAGTGACACATACATTATTTTTGTATTAGGAAAGACAAGGTGTTACTTTGCTGAATTAAAGTAAGGCAAGGTAGCTTATGAGACATGATGCATTATATACAAAATATGAATAAATGTCACTTAAAATGACAAGTGGTTTCAGAGGTTTGTTTTGGACAAATCCAACAGCTTCCACTAACTTCAGTTACAAATCACTACATGCTGCACTTAATCTTCCTCTTAATATAAAGTAGAAATACCCTATTCTTCTTCCAAATAAGTGTTTTGTTGTGTGCATGTCTTTATTGCCTGCATGTTGCACTATTGAAGTCTAAATAAATACTGTATTCCTAAAGTTACTTGAAACTTTCCACTTACCCATCGCTTTCTTTCATCTAGGAGCTGCCTCATTCGGAACTGGATGCCTTGCCATCTGGTTGTAGTCTTCACGTTCCCATGGACCTCGAGTTTGCAGCTTTCTGCTGCCCTCGCACCCCCGCTCCTCAGAAGAGCTACGATCTTGTCCATGTAGACTGACCTGGCTGGTGTGATACTTGTTTTTGTTTTGTATTCTAATTTTTTTAATCAGAATTATACCTCCTTGTTCTTGGTTCTTACATCTGACATTTAGCTGTCACCCATGACAAAGGTAAAGACACAGAAAGTTTGGTACACCTGTGTTCTTGAAGTTTCCTTCCTTGTTTTCATTGGCTGGAAGTATTTTCTTCCTTTAACACTTATTTTGAATGCCCTGGATAATAATGCAATACTTCAAATATAGCTATAACCTAAACTCAAAGATTAATGGTATGTGCATAATGATTTTAATTGTTTGATTTTTTAATGCTGAAAACACAGTTTCTTATTTCTCAGTCCTACACGTAGTCGTATTGCAATAATATGCAAAGGGTGCTTGAGGATAATTTCCCACAAATAACAAATTAAATGGAAGTGGGCAGCGTTAGTGTGCAGAGGAAGTGAGAATCTGGTGTTATAAGCATAATAATTATTTATTGAAATATGAGGAAAAATTCAGTGAGCCTCAGAGAGAGACACTCTCCACAACCAGGTAGTGATAGGAGCATTCAAAATGTCAGCAGGAGGGCAAAAAGTCAAAGTCACGCAGGAAGGAAAGAGCATTTAGATGTTTTTTTTTAGTATCCATGTGTTGACAGTGTACATGAGCATATTATGCAAAAAGGTAGTCACTGTTTAAGTCCTTGACAAATTATCCTGTATACAAGTCTGTTTGACAATGACTAAGTCTTCTAAAAAGAAAAAAAAAGGTTTTTGTGAAGTAAAAAGCTGGATTTCACATCATTTATTTTAACTTCTGACTGTCGTGTCACCAAAAACATTTCCTCAGAGCAATTATTTGACAATCCCCAAACAAAATCTTTTTGGGGGTTGGAGCAGGACTGCGGTAATGTTACAGCAAACATGCCGTAAAAAGCAGGGCTTCTGCAATTGGCCACATTAGTGACTGTATTGCCTACATGAGGTGTGGCATTCACCTGTATGATATAGGAAGTCCAAGGCAGCTGAAGAACCTAAACATGGAGTTTGAAATGTGAATGATAGCCAGGATTGTCTGATGAGAAAATAACATTGATGACAGATGGTAGCCCCTCTCACCGTGGAGGGTTACGTCAGGAAGGGCATCCGGCATAAAACCTCTGCCAAATTACCAATACAGATTAATCTGCTCTGGCGACCCCTTAATGGAGAATACAAGGGAGCAGCCGAAAGGTACACAGATGGTGAAGCTCAAAATCAGAAGTAGCTCAGTGGGATGGAATTTAAGTGACTCTTCTGTACATTAAACATGCCATTGAAAGATTTTAGCTCGTTCCATGACTTGTTAACAAAACGCCGACAAGATAAACAAACACCACAGGTTAATGTGGGAGGTAAGTGTTGGGACATTTCAATAGACAACTACTGTACATGTGGAGAAACTCAGCAAGAGAATAATTTAGGCTGCCATGATAAAAAACAAAAAAGTTGCTTTTGTTAATTTTGGACACAATACTAAAAGTTCACAGTTCACAGGGGAAAGATGCAGTCTTTGGTATAAGAGCAAGCTGGACAGAACAATGATGCAGGATGTGAATAAGAAAAATGGATGCGGCACAGACATCGTTCACACCTACTCACTTAAATACAATACGCTTCTCAATGTACAGACTTGCATGAAAATTTAAAAGACTAAACAAATGCACTGATTTTTTCTTCTTTTTTCTTCTCCTTAATATTTTTTTAAGCCCATTACTTTTGCTCCAAACCAGCATCATTGAACTACTGATGAAAACGAAACAAGAACATGCTACAGTAAACAAATTTATTCTGGCGTGGACACCTTACGTCATGTAACACAAAGTTGGAAATATAACGACGCAATAAATTATCTTCATTATTAAGCGTAACCAGTGACATACTGTACATCAAAAATGTCAAAGCACTGTAAATAAAAAAAGCAGAAGGTTTTACAAATAAAAGGTAGAAAGTGAAACAGAACCCTTACACAGACAGCAATGCTCAAAAATAAATGTTTGAATGCCAGCAGACACACAAATTAATATTTTAAGTGTGATTCCTCTTTGATTTTAGTGTCTCACGACATAATTTAAGTACTGCTCAAAACAAATAAAAAAAATAAAACACTGTACACACAGCAAAGAAAGCAAACCAGGAGGATCTTTTTTCTTCAATTTCATTTTTTTTTAGGAAATCATTGCTTTGCAATTTATGCTTCATCACAGTTATCTCCCATTTGACCACATGGATGTAAACAACTGCTGAATTATTCTTTTTTAAATTTTTTACAACATTAATACTTTATATATATTTATATATTTGTACATATTTTCATTCACATCTGCACGGTTAGCTAGCATGGTAATGGAATAAGGCAAGACTCACATAACTGTGACATCAAAATGTTTTTTTTTCCTCTTATAATACTGATTATTAAGGTATTTGTCATTTCCGTCTTCTGTTTTGCAGTCGGCTTTGGTCTTTTCGAACAAAGGCAGGATTGATCCTTCTCCATCTCCAGAATCAGACTTTGTTTTATTCCAGTTTTAGTGAAACGCTAAAAAGGAAGGGTATTTTTTTTTTTTAGCAGGAAAGGGGGCTATAAGTACAGTTACTTAAGCTGACATTATTAACTGAGTTTCTTTAATACTGGTGTTTCTGAGGTACACAGTCTAAAATAACAGGGAGATGGAATAAGAAAGGAGAACTGCAAGGTAATCATGAGGAACAAATGACTTTTTTCACAAGAGAAGAAACATGTCTTCTTCTTACTCACCCTTGTAGCATTTTGTTCATTTTCAAATGTTCCTTTTTTAGGCTTGTTTTTTAACTTTCAGCTTTCCCTTTTCAGTTGGGTCAAGCTGCCATGGCAGGCATTCTTTTGTGAGTTCAAAAAACAGACATGATGGGAGTTTAAGAGTCTCTTGCCTGGTTGACCGCTTGTCATTTTGCCCTTACAGTACCAACAACTAAAAGCCAGTTTTATTGAGAGCGCACACAAGAGGATCATTGACCAAAATAAGCCACTGCTGCAGTCACAAAGCTGTTTGAAAGATGGGCAGTGTTATTCAGCTTCCTTTTTGTCAGCACAAAAAGCCTCTCAATGGCATTACCAGCACTAAAACATTTTTGGGCTCTTAATTCTAAATGTTGCAGCCTGACAGTCTGATAGTCTTGCTCGTGCAGATGAAAAGAAGTCATCGTGTAGTGTCAAATGCAGATTCTGCTTCAAGTGTTTTTCTTTCTTCCTTTCAACATTGTCTCTTTCTATGTGGTTGAGGAAAAGCAACTCTTCTTTTTGAGTTTTTATTCTGTTTTTCTACAATAAAGGGATCTGAATGCTGTGTGTCTGTGCACATTATCAGTCTCTGTGCATGTGTTTGTCCTCTTCAAGTTGTAACTTGAACAAAAAATGAGCTCTCCTCTAGGTCGCCACACAGCCGAGTGTGAGGTGGAGGTTTGGTTTTGGTGAAAGCATTATTTGGAGTTTTTGGATTGCAGCAAAATTGCACAGCTGCACAGTGGGTGGGAACGTCCCCACCCTAGGCTCTTTTGGCGTGCAGCATTTCAATGAGCAGGTTGTTGCAGGGCACATCGCCATTCAGGTGTTTGTAGTAAAGATATTCTTCGGCCTGCAGGCTGATGGCTCTTATCTCAGGTAGCCGGAGGAGCAGCTGGCCAAACTTATCCGTTTGCTGCGGGTAGTTACACATGACGTAGTCCAGCAGTGCTGCATTGACCTGTTCCTGGACGCTCTCTACCAGGTGAAAGTTTTCCAGGTTCTTCACATCTACAGGAAGGAGCAAGAGAAGGGTTAGTTAAGTTCCCACATTTTAAAAAATCTTCATGGGAAATGTGGTCATTGTGAAAACAAGTGAGGGGGAAAAAAAACAAAACTGCACAGTGGAAGACAACAAAGGGGGAAAAAAAGGTTTGGTTTTGCTTCTTTTTGCAGTGTTTTTTCAGTGTAGATTTGATAATAAAAAATTTAAGGGCAATAAAAAGCTGACAGAAAACCAGGAGAAAGGCAGAGATTTTGCAGTGACAGCATTGTCATTCATGAAATACAGCAGTATTTCACCTAAAAAAAATGCATGAGGTGGTGTCAGTTCATTTTGAAGATACAAATTAGCGTTCCCATTTATCAAGCTGAGTTCTTTGGTTCTTGCTTATTTTCACTTGGCTCAAAATCCACTGCATGATGACATATACCTCCCTGCTCTCTTTTTTTCCTCTGAATCATCTCCTGGGACTACAGTGTAGAGGGAGTCAGGTAAAGGCAAAAAGGTTCTTCTCCTGAGACATGAATTCCCTAGTAGCCCATGAATTATGCAGGAGAGAGATGTAGTTGTATTAGCACCAGAACTGCTCCTTAACCTGACGCCTTCACAGCACTTTTGTTTCAGATCAAAACAATCATGTTCTAGTTTTTTTATATATATATATATATATACACACACACACACTCTTTTATATACAGAAAAGAGTTTTAAAGCAATCTTGTGAACAGCAATAACTTTAAATAGCAAAATAAAGTGCAGGAATTCCTCTTGATGGAAACCTTTCTTTGCCATTGATGCTTTGTTCAAAATGCATTTTGCATCTTTCTAAAATCCTACCTTTCTGCACAGCTATAAGCACTTTTCCTTGACAATAATAAGCTCACTGGGGGTTTAAGCAGATTATTGCAAGACAAGACAAAAATTTGCTAAATGGATAATGGCGAACCAGAGCGCTGTGTGTACTTGTCATGATTATGAAGCACAGGGCTGCAGAATATTTAATCAGGTAGCAGCTCTGTGTGTGTGTGTGTGTGTGATCTTTTATTAATCTGTTTGACCCCAGGTCGAGTGTGCTCACAGTGGGCTAATGTGGAATGACAGAGTCCCTGTGTATAGTTGACACCTCCGGACCAACACACACGCACACACTAAAATATACCACCCTTCAGACTTAATCTCTCAGACACACACACACTAATCCATGGAAATACGCATTTCTTTTTTTTCTCACATTGTACCCCCTTCCCACACACAGATAAACTTGCTCACACACATACACCCCATCCACCCACCTAGAGCATTAGGAGGAAGGAGGGGGAGATAAATCAGCAGCTAATGAGGTCTAGAGAATGAGAAGCAGGTCCTTCAAGGCACTTCCATCTATGATGCACTCTACCATGCTATTACAATTTGTACGTGTGTGTATGTGTGTGTGTCTGTTCATGTGTTGCTTGCGTGTGTGTGTGTATGTGCCAGCGTGTACCATGTGGATGCTCACCCTGACCTCTGAGTGACACAGCGGGGGGCTAAATAAGGCCAAGAGGAGGGCAGGAAAGGGGGAGGGGTGTGGCCTGTGACAAAGGAGCCTCCAAACAAACATGACATGTGCTTTTTCCTGCTGCCACTCAGCTGTCTGACCCCACTCAGACTCCTGCACCGGCTTTTACACCTCCAACACCTCGGAGAAGCCTTTATGTAGCCTTACATAAGCTAGCCCAGTAGATTGTGAAGTGCGCTTTGAGCGTTTACACATAGACATCCTACGCAGGTCAACGAGGAAAGAAAAGGCTTGTGTGTGCCTGTTTTTTCTTCCTTTTTTGTTTGTTTGGTCATGAAACAATTTAAACATGTAGAAAAAACACTGAGAGAAAAGTTTCTGAGTTGCTCAGAAAGTTAAAAAAAATATGGAAATTACGCAAAATACTCAGTTTCTCCTGTTTATCTTAAGTTGCCTACTGAGTTATGTTTTATTCCTTTTCACAAAGAAGTTTTAGATTTGCATACATGGCCAAGAAAAACATTAAATTAATTAAACCCAAACATCAGAAAGTGTCACTAATTAAAAGGATGGCATTTCTGTGGCATTGCTCTATCTATCCAGGTACTGCAGATGAATGGTGTTGTTGGATATATATGGTAAATACATCTCTTTATATAAGATCACTCAGTAGGTTAATATATGTGGTTAAATTTGCAAAGGAAAAAAAAATTGGTAGTTGGTGTGCTTTTATTAAATTCAAATTTGCCATCCTAAAGGGAGAACAAGTGAATTGAGGTAAACCTTACTGAGTTTTTTTCTTTATAAAATATACACATTGTTAAGTCTTTAGTTGTTGAACATAGACAACTTGATAAAATCATGAATGTCCTTGAAGAAATACACAGAATAATGACATTCTGTCATTTTGAGAAGGTTTCGTGTCGTTTCATGAACGACTTTTTGGAACACAATACCGTCTAATCATTTCAGTCATAAAACGATTATAGTTTTGTTCCTAGCCATACTCTCCCACCACTGAACCAGAATCCATTTGAAATAGATTTTTTCCCTAAATTTCACTCACAATTTCATTATATTAAACTAAATTTTGATAAGTGAAATCTTTATTAACTAGAACGAGAAACTTTCCAGGTATGAAATTACTGTGGCCTTTTTGAAATATAATGTAAAAACAAGTGTTTCCTGCTGTGCAAACACTGTCAGTAACAAACACCACATGCTGTTAAATAATCAGTTCAGGGATGTCAAAGCCTCTTCCGAGTCTGTTTTGGTTAAATCAGCAGAAACATGACAAGGTGAGCCCAAATCACTGCAGAAGCATGTCAGGTGTTGCCATGGTTTCTCAGAAAATTTGCCTGTGTTTGTGTGCGCCTACCTTAGTTTGCATGTGTAGACTTTGATGCGTGCATGTGTGGATGTTTGGGGAGAAACTATAGAGAATTAGTACCCAATGCCTCTGTCAAGCTAATTAGGAAAAAGTGAGGCAATAAGACAGCATTTTAATTGCTAATTATTACCAGAGCCTCTTTTGAAAAAATAATGAATCAGGGCTCCCCAAAAAAAGGAAAAGCACAAATGACAATAGCCTAATATCTTTCCTCAACTGCAAAAGCTAATGAATGGGCTAGTGAAAAAACAAGGGGGAAAAAGACTAAGGTTGAAGATTAATTTGTTTTAATAATGTTATTAACCAAATCAGAAAAATGAATTAATTGTGATTTACTCATTCAAAAGCATGAATGTGGTAAGGAAGAGAGTTATGGTGAAATAAACAAAAAATAAACAATTGATGAATGATTCCCAGACAGTGGCAGGTTGGAGTATTAAATGTGCTAAGCACTCTCTCCTCTTCCTTCAGTGCCCCCATCCCCCCATTCCCCCTCCTCCTCTCTCTCCATCTCATCCTTCAGTCACTGTGGGACTAATTATCAACTTTTTTTCACATAAAACAGCCACAGTTCGTTGCAGTGCTGCGTCCGAATACTCAAAAGGAAACCCCGAGGTCCCACAGAATACATTGTTTCATTTGACGGCCGATCATGCTGAAGCCAGCGACCTAATGCAAAAGCACTCACGCACACACACACACACAGACAGATTAATTCTCTCTTTCATAGAACCCCCGAAATCTCCGCTGTGCTTTTTAATTAGACTGGATCTGCTCTGTGCTCTGAGTGCATGTCTCTGTGTGTGCTTTTACACTATTTCACCGACCCTTACAATCAACCTGCTCCGGGGACACACACACACAAACTGCACATTCACTCATGCAAATCCTAGGTCTATTATTTCACTCTGATCACACAGATGCCTCACAGAGTGGACAATGTGCTGGGAAACAAATGATCAGAGAAATAACACTTTCTTACACCAATTTTTTCTTTTTTACTTCTTTTCCTACTTTTTTAATTCTGTAATTGTACTTGTACTGTATTTTAGTTCAGATTGTTAATTTGGTAGTGTTGTGTTCATTATTTGAGTTATATTGTTTAGCACTGGTTACTGTGGATGTCTGATGTGGTTCCTTTTGTTTGTGGCCAAGATTTAGCTAACAACAGGCCACCAAAATTTGTGCTTCTTGTAAGTCAGGCCTGTCAAAAAGTTCAGTTAGTAACTATGGCAGTGCCCCTGTGACTATGCAGTATTGGTTTGAATGTTGAACTTGAACATTAATTCCATTGTTGAACTTTAGCTTGGGGTTAAACGTCCATTGTGACTGCTAGGGGCGTAGAGAGCCATTAAACCCTACCAAAATGTATAATTTAGACAAGATTAAACAATTTTTGCATTAGTCAAAAAATTGAAATTCAGACAATATCCTACTTTCCTAAAAATATAAGCCTATTTTCTTTAATTTTATTATAAGTAGGGGTTAAAAGGTCATGTTGAATAAAAGAAAGAAAGAAAGAAAGAATGTATAAGAAAATCTTAAATGTCATAAGTGAAGAAATCACTTGGCAAACATTTTACAGTCTCCATATTCTCTTTCATGTTGTTTCCACATTAAACTATCACCTATTTCGAGAAGGCATTGCTATGTGATCAACAGTTACTATAGGCCAAAATAACACCATGGTCTCTCACATTACATTTTTAGGGCCTCAGTCAATAAACTTCTGAGTCACATGATACCCATACACTCTGCCTTTCAAAACTTCACAACATGTGTTTTCTGCTGGGTCCAAAAACAACACATAAAACTCCTGGGTCATAAACAGATATTGAGTGAACTGCTGTCAGTAAACTTGGCCAAATTACCGTGAGTGGAAGACAAACTGGTTACTTCAAGCATAGTCGGGAATTAGGGGGCTCGGCTCCTCCAATAGGGACTTTCACAAGCTTTTATATGAGTCTATCAAAGCTAAAACACCTTTTACTACAGCAGCGGTGCGTCAAAGAGTGAGGAGTTGAACCTATGTCCTGGCTAAATCCTCTTTATTGCACCCTACTGGATTGTTATCATGTCAGCACTGTCCACAGCTACTTTATTCACTATTAATCGGCTTCACAGCTTGGCTCCAATCAGAGATGGGGGTGTTGACAGAAGAGAACCCAATGACCTTTGACTCTGAGAGAAACATATGAGGACTAATGACTTTCTGCCTATCATAAGCAATCTGAAGTGGTGCACTATCACTGGGAAAATTCTACTGTCTCTATGTTTAAAACACACAGGGCAGCAAAGGCAATCAAAGCAAATAAGGGCCACAGGGCAAGGAGGAATGGCCGCATGGTTAACAGCATCACTCAAGTAGGCTATTATCAGAAGTATGTTGCACTGCTCTGATACATAAACTGTGATGAAAACCTGTGTTTTTTAGTCTCGACACCCTTATACTACCATTAAGTCATGAAGTACACAAACACACAAACATGTATACTACAGTTACATACATTCACCTCAGCTCTTACCAATACTCCACTGGCAACATTTCATATGGAAGTGTTTTTTTTCCCCTTTCTACAGGAGGCTCTGCTTCCCCATTAGAGTATTACAGTCCACATCTATCTATGCTTGCCAGAAAACAGGTTCCTCTGCTCCCTGGAGCTCTCAGCTTCCTTGTTTTCCTCCAAGTCCCATTTGGGGAATTCCCTTCTCAGTGTGATGCCTCCACATTAGAGGCAAGTGAAAAAATAATGGTGGTAAACTACAGATATATGCCTCTTAACATTTAATGGGTAATCTTTAAAGCTTGATACACCGAAGGCTAAAAGGATAACTAGTGTCACAACAACCCTCTCATGGAATACAAGATAAGGATGTGTAGGGATTTATCTATAACTGTTTTATCAACTAAAATTGATTTTAACAAAAACATCTCAAACTATGCTGCAAAACAGGCAGGGATATATTAATAAAAAGTAGTGAAAAAACACAAAACAGGCTGAAATTTAGGCTGCCACTAAGATGAGTGAGACCTAATAGGTAATGAAACGTAGAGAATGCAGCACATGCTTTTAAACAGTCTCTCTTGACACACGTGTGGTATTATCCTGATTTGTCAATTAAATGACTTAAATCTGTGTATTTGTTATGATAAATGAGAAAGTTAAGTTCAGACCCTACTTACTTTCTCACCTCTGCAGGCCTGGTTAATCACTGTGTGAAGGTAGTGTGCTGGTCAGATTGTCAATTTCAACACGTTCAGAAATTGCCAGATGCAGCCTTTTATTCTGATGCTGGAAAGGTGCGGAGGTTAGAGGTTTGACATACTGTCCGATTATCCAGTGACCTTTTGGGATAGACCACACTGATGCCCTTAGGCTATGATAAGATAGCGTTAAGCAAGCGTTAACAATGAAACACCCTATCCACTGCCTAAAACTCGGGATTCTTGCTTTAATGTGGCATGAATACATTTCACTTTCTTGTGAACTGAGGTCAAATTTCTGCATCATTCTTTTTATACTAATTAGTGCATCTCCATACCAACAATATGTATAATAATGTACAAGAAGCAAACAACTACTGGTACAGAGCCAAGTTTAGATATCTTTTCATTTTATATCTAATTAAATGAAAGGACCACTGGATTTATACTTTACTCTTATTAACTTCTTAGTAATCTAACAAAAGCCAAATTAAGCCATGAGCAGTGCCCCTTTATTTCAAACAGTGACTGTTATTTCACTGTAGCATACTGTAGCTGCATGCCCTTAAGATAGCACAGAGCCCAATATCCAGAGGCCAAATTTCCTCTGTGCTAGAAATGAATAATAACAACTGTCTCGCAGTTTGAGAAAACAGGCCACCAATGGGGACATGCTATTGTCAGCCTGTCAGAAGAAAAGCATTAAGGCTCAATTTGCCCACCAACTCATCAAACCCTCACTTTCTCCCCTCCAGGAGTAAAATGCCATGTGGCTATGAAAGAGAATTAAGCAGCTATGGTCCAGTTGGGGATATATTAAGTCAGATCTAAACCTCAGCTGACAACAATGCTATTGTTGTTAAGCTAAACAGGTAGCGGCTGGTTGCGTTCTGTTGCCCAAGGATGGGTCGGCAGGCTCAGTGGGGTGATGGAGAGAGGTCGAGAGATATTGAAAGGGAGAGAAATGCGCCTTAGGTCTGATAAAATAAACAAGAGAAAAGGTGCTCGGAGCAGGAAGGAGACAAGCTTCTCTCATTCCCTATGCTGGCTGGAAGGTATTGCGGGTTTATCTTGAAGTGAAGTGAAGGGGAAAACAAATTTGCACCCTGAATCAGGAGGTCCTGTCTGTGGCTGCATTATTGAGGGCTTCAACAGATGGGCACAGCCCATATCAGCGGGGATACATAATAAACGGGTAGTTAAGACTTCTCAGTATGGGATAATATGTTATTGTTCCTGTCATATGGCTATTGGGGGAGCAACAATAAATCATCTAATTGATGTTATTAAGAAACTATATCCACAAGATGTGTTTGTTGGACATGTAAAAGATTACAAGATTAATCAGTTAGTTAAAAAAAATAAATCACTAGATGAATCAGTAATGAAAATAATCCTTGCTTGCGTTTCTAACATGCTCCAGACTTGCTGGGGTAAAAATCATATTTCTGGGGGAAAAAAAATCACATTGTCTCAGCATTATGAAAATCCATTTGCCAGAGGGATACTAAGAGACTTGAATCAGCAATGAACCTGGTGCTTAGCCCTCTGTGGTCCGTCTATTCCTCCCCACCACTGCTCCTTATTGCACCCCCCCCCGCTTTGGTGGAAAAGTCTTTCAATGAGCTGGCTTAAAACTGAGTGATGCACCCACAGGTCCCTGCGATCCCACCTTCCTGATGCTGTGTGGATTGTACTGAAAGTTAACACCCCCACCACCAAATAGCTCCCAGTCATGTAGCTATGTGCAGCTAATGATGCTAACAGTTGACTGACAGGTTTAAAACTAGCAGGCAGTAATCCAGATGCAAAGTCTCCGCGTTTGGTGTAATCTGATGCAGTGTTGATGGAATGGAGTAAAAAAAAAAAATCTAATGAATTAGACATCAACATTGCTGTACCTGTGAGATGGCTCTTCAGGCTTGCCCTGACTTTACTTTGTATTTCATTTGTACCTGTCAGCAACAGTAGAAGTGGGCAGCGTTTATAAAAAGTGTGTGTTGTTGCTGTGCCTGTCTATCTGTATCAATGCATGCATGTGAACCTCGTTTAGATTCAGTGCACTTTTGCACCCGTTGGCTAATTACACCCAGGGTTTGTTTGTTGGTGGAGGGAGGGCATCGGGAGTGGAGGGGCATGTCAACCTTTCTTGTTTATGATAAAGTGACAGAAAATCATTGGGGGGTCAAGTACCCCCCTCCAACCCTCCTCTGCCCCGAAAACTCCTGCAGCAGTACAGAAGGTGCATGATGTGGGAAGCCTCCCCTTTAATGAGACCATTAAAAGGCCCGTGTCCCCATCAATAGATTTCTCTCATTCTTTCTCTGACAAATTTGAATTAATAATTCAGCATCAAGCGCCCGGGGATGTATATTTTCAGCATGAAGGACAGTTAATCCATAGTGTCAGTTTCCCACCTCTCTGTCTCTCACTCAGTCTTTCTCTTGCACGCTCTTGTTTTACATCTACCCATCCCTCTTCCTTCTCTTTTGCTTCATTCTCATTTGATGCCAGCAGGTAGAGTGCTGACTAAAGAAGAGTGTGCCACATATTTTATACACCTTCTTTTGATTTCTTTGTTCTCTGTGTGGTTTTTGTTCCCTGTTAAGTTGACCTCACTTTTCACATAAGTGCAAATTGGGGTTTAATTTATTTAAAGGTATGGGATGGCAGTGGTTCTTCTCTCTTCCCACTCAGATCTAATGTAAGATGACATGTTTGCAGGCTGCTTCTCAAAGCTGGAGTTGATTTAATGATCTGGAGTTTACTGCAAGCTTCTACTGCACCTAATTTTAGGACATTCAAATGCACAATTCAAGGAAATCATCGGCTAAACGCATTGCAATTTTACACTTTGACCAGTTTTATTGGAAGAACTTTACCAAACTAAAAGAAGGACTGTTTCACTGTGTGGTCTTGTACTTTTCCTTACACACTGGCATACCTTCTAACTGCAAACATAAAATTCCAAAAACAACAGAAAATTAAAGAGAAAGAAAAGAAGCACCAGGACATCCACTTTCATGAGGGTTTGTAGGAACCCTCTCTTTTTCCTCTGCAAAACAATATATGACATCTGGGAAAGTAGCACTAGTATGCTTGAAAAATCAACTTTAATGGGAAATGAGCAGTAGATCTTTAAGGTGACTTTGAAATTGTAGATACAAGAACTTTGTTCTGTCTAACAAAAACTATTATGAAAAACATTTTAGACATTTTACTATTTCATGAAAAATACTTGCTCATCTTGAATTTCATGGTAGCAACACATCTCAGAAAGCTTGGGATGAGTTGGGACGAGGACAACAAAAGGCTGGAAAAGTAATTGGTACTAAAAAACTGAGATATTGGCAACAGGTCAGTAATGTGATTGGGTATAAAAAGAGCACCTTAGAGAGGCAGAGTTTCTCAGAAGTAAAAATAGGCAGAGGTTCATCAATTTGCAAGAAACTGTGTTTACACATTGTGGAGAAGTTTCAGAGTAATGTTCAATATAAAATTGTAAAGACTTGAATATTTCATCATCAGTACTTAATATTACCAAGAATTGGGAGACATCTCTGTGCACAAGGGTCATGGATGTAAACCAGTATTGGATGCTGGTGATCTTCGGGCCTTCAGGTGGCAATGCATTACAAACAGGCATGATTCTGACATGGAAATCACTATATGGGCTCAGGAAGACTTCCAGAAATCACTGTCTGTGAACGCAGCTCGCTGTGCCATCCACAAATGCAGGTTAAAGTTCTATCATGCAAAGAAGAAGCCAAATGTGAACATGATCCAGAAACTGAGGCAAAGTGGAAAACTGTTCTGTGGTCAGACAAATCAAAATTTGAAATTCTTTTTGGAAATCACAGCTGCTGCGTCCTCCAGACTAAAGAGGAGAGGGACCATCCAGCTTGTTATGAGCACTTAGTTCAAACGCCTGCATCTCTGATGGTATTGGGGTGTATTCATGCCTGTGGTACTGGAAATTTGCATATCTGGAAAGGCAATATGAACACTGAAAGGTATATGCAGGTTTTAGAGCAACATTAGCTCCCCTCCAGACAGTCTTTTTCAGAGAAGGCCTTGCACATTTCCGCAAGACAATGCTAAGCCACATACTGCAGCTATTACAGCACTGCCTGCAATCCAAACCTTTCACCACCTGAAAATCTTTGGTGCCTTTGAAACACAAAATACGACCAAGAACACCTAGGACTGTTGAGCAACTGGAAGACAAGAATATGACAACATTCCTCTACCAAAGGTCCAGCAGCTGGTCTCCTTAGTTGTCAAATGTTTACAGGTTGTTGTTAAAAAAATAAATGGATGCTACACAGTAGTAAACACAACCTTATCCCAACTTCTTTGAGACATGTTGCTGCCATCAAATTCAAGATGAGCTAGTATTTTAGTAAAATGTTTCACTTTCAACATTTGATACATTTTCAATGTTCATTTGTGAATGAAATATCATTTTATGAGATTTGCAAAATATTGCATTGTGTTTTTATTTATATTTTACACAACATCTCAACCTTTTTGGAATTGAGTTGTTATCACCATACTTGTGACTATTACATTTTGTATATGCTATCTGTAGTTATAAGACTATAATAATACTGAGT
This sequence comes from Etroplus canarensis, assembly GCA_015106775.1. Lineage (NCBI taxonomy): Eukaryota > Metazoa > Chordata > Actinopteri > Cichliformes > Cichlidae > Etroplus > Etroplus canarensis. The sequence goes on along the minus strand of VUQH01037674.1, from coordinate 910 downwards.
ATAATGTTACTGGGCATTGTAAGAATTTACAGGCTTGCAGTGTAATGCCAGCAGTAGCTATTGATATGAGTGCCAGGTGGCACTAAAGTACAACTTTATGCTCTAAGGCAGTTTGCACAAGCTGAGAGTCAGAATGGCAAATGTCTGGTACTGCAGAGTATTATTTTACATTACACAGCTTTATTTTCTGATGATTTACTGTATGAGCTTTTTCTGTATTTCTGTGTGTGAGAACAGAAAATTGCTTGATTAATGTTCTACTTTGTTTCATTACATATTGTTTCCCTCTGTAACCACTACTGTCACTGCTGTCTTATTTTTTTTCAAACGCAATAAAAAAACTTTCTTCAAAGTGTGTGTGTCTTTGCATTCAACTGCCCCATGTTGCTAAAAATAACTTTCAGCCCAAGACTGAAGAGACACGAAAGGAACCATGATGGTTCAAGAGTGAGGGTATAATGTCACAGGTGGGTGAGGGGGGCTCCATGAAGAGAAAGGGTGGAAGAACAAGAGACAGCAACTGTTGGATCATCTGTGCTTTAAAACATTTAATCACTGTCTCTGGTTACACACACACACACACACACACACACACACACACACACACACACACACACACACACACACACACACCCCTCTACCTGTGGAGAGACGAGTTCACTCTGCTTTTCTTGGACATTGATTTGTGTGATGTGTTTTCTGGTTTGGCAGGGTTAGGCAGGAGACTTAAAATGAGTTTTAGTAACACAATAAAAACCAGAAACTAATAAGACAAACCATGGTGAGACTGCACAGGAAGAAGTGTGAAGATCTCTTTCTTTTCTAGCATGCTGTCCTTCATTGGTTCCACCGTTCTCCATCCACACACCAGATTTCCTTTTTTTTTTTTTTTTTTAAACCTCAACTCTTT
>VUQH01037673.1:0-12043 GCA_015106775.1 Etroplus canarensis | reverse complement strand
GCAGGGTACAGGAATGGTGTTTAGTAAGTAAAGGGCAAATATATTATATTTCAATGCAACTTTTCCAGCTCTGTCACTAAGTAAATACAATAAAGCTATAAGGAAGTGTATTTTTTCAAACATCATAGCCTGATCCCATCTGTCAACCTGTCCATAACCATCACAAACAAGAAGGGTCTCAGAGCTGATCCCTGATGTAATCCCACCCCCACCTTGAACCCATCTGTCACGCCTATCACATACCTCACCACTGTCTCACTGTCCTCATACATGTCCTGCACCACCTTCACATACTTCTCTGCCACTCCTGACTTCCTCATACAATTCCACACTTCCTCTCTTGGCACCCTATCATATGCTTTCTCTAGATCCACAAAGACACAGTGCAACTCCTTCTGACCTTCTCCATCCCTTTGACAAGAGGCAAACTTTTTATTAGTATGAAGCCATACTGCTGCTCACCGATATCCACCTCTCTTTTTAAACTAGCTTCAACAACACGTTCAAATATATAGTGATAAAAACACAATTATAAATACTATTTATTTATTTAATAGATTCCTTTAATTTCTACACACGGACCCTTTAAATTATATAATTATTAGGACTAAAAAGACAGACATATGCAGAGCATTTATAATACGCTTAAAATTTTCCTGATTTCCTAATCAGTTTTTACAACATCTTTTATTTTTCTTTTTTTAACCTGATTTGGATTATTTAACATTATGTGTTTGTATTTTATCTTTCTTTAATTTCAACATATATATAACTTTTGTTCATCTATTTACTATCATGTTTAGTATTTCTCTCTTAATCCAGTACTCACTATTCTCACTATTGTGGTATAATTGTGTTTTAAGTCCATCTGCATAAACTGGAAATCACATTGGCTCACCACCTCTTGTTCTAAAGTGATTTGACAATGTAACTTCAAAACCCCAAAACCCGGGAGCTACTGCTCACCCCTGGACACCCCCATGTTGGGTCCCATCTTGAGGCGTGGGTGAATGTGGATGATGGTGCTCCAAACCACTTCGCAGGCAAAGTGTCCCGGGATGAACTGCATGGTGGCAGCCAGATAGTCTCTGGCCTGGTAGCTCTCCTCTGTGCTGTAATCTGTGTGATTGGAAAAATATGAATATCTAAGAACACAACTGCACAGAGCAGATGTTACAGTGTGACATGACAGAAGATTTCAAAGGATTTATCTGCATCTCTCTCTGACTCACCATCAGATGTGTTGAGCCTCTGCCTGTAGTGAGACTCACTCTTCCAGATGTCCTCATCACTCTCAGCCACCAGCAGACTGTTACACAAAAGGCTGTCATGCAGATCCTGCAACAGCATACGCTACAAACACAGAGAGCAAAAAAGTAGCAGCGAGTGAGCGTTAATCCTCACTGTTTAACATGGAAAATAATATAAAACTATTTCTATTATTATTACCATTTCTAGACACAGACAGCAATGCATTAATTCAACTTAGTAATTACATGAGTTATGTTTCTCTATTTAATAATGCCATGAAATGACAATGTTCCCTCTTTCAAGCAAATTTTTTGATACATCAGTACAGGCCATTTTTTTTTTTTGAAAAATGATTTTCTTAAGGCATTTTTTTATTTAGGTGCTGCATAACTACCTGGTTGACAATTCTGCAAATTTCTCCAATCTTCCTGACCACCATTTGATGCAGCTGTAAGTACTCAGACAGCTCTTGTTCTTCCTCCTTCTTCTCCAGCTCCTCAGTGCTAACCTCTTTTCCTTCACTGAAGCACCTGCAGAAATACGGCGCATCCACAGAAATGTAGAGGCATGATAAAGGATACGATCCCAAAGAAAAGAAATGTGAAGTCATTGCTCTCATCATTAGTGCAGCAACCTGTTTAGACTGTCAGCAAGAAGTTTTCGACCGTACGTCTCAAAAGAACAAGAAACATAAAAGATAAGTTTTCTTTTAAGCCTGAAACCACAAGCAAAACACAGTATATGCTACTGTTATGATTGCGATTGTCAGAAAGGACAATCTCGCTGATAACATGCTCCAGAGACCATCATTAAATGTTAATAGCTGAAAGCAACTCTTCTAGAAGTAATTCTGTTAGAACTGTAGCGTTGTGAGGCATGGAGATTTGACATAGTAGAAGTTCAAATGAGAACATGCAATAATATGGTACACAAACTGCAATTAAGAAGAGAACGACTGCTTACCAGTCTGTTCTTTTGAAAAGTAAAGAAGAAACATCACACAACGTATATTATTTATTTGAGTTGTGCCACAGATGTTATACATTCTATGAACGAAACGTATTGGGCCACACCTAAATTTAGGTGTTTAATTAAGTCCCACAGGCGTAAAAAAAAAGGTCACACACACAGCCATGCAGCCAGCCTTTACAAATATTTGTGAAACAAGGGGCCGTCCTATAGAGCTCACTGATTTCCAGCGTGGTACTGTAATAGGATGCCACTGTTGCAACAAGCTGGTGTTTTACATTTCTTCCCTCCTAGATATTCCACAATCAACTGTAAGTGGTATTACTGCAAAGTGGAAGTGTTTAGGAACCACAGCAACTCAGACACCAAGTGGCAGATTATATAAAGTTACGGCATGGGGTTGCTGAGTGCTCAGGTGGCTAGTGCTCAAAAGTCACCAGCGGTCTGCTGACTCAATAACTGCTCCAAACTTCCTCTGACATTAACATCAGCACAGAAACTGTGCACTGCGAGCTTCATGACATGGCTTTTCATGGGTAAGAAGCCACAAATGCGAGTCTTACATCACCAAGAACAATCCCAAGCATCAGATGGAGTGGTGTAAAGCACGCTGCTGCTGGACTCTGGAGCAGTGGAAACATGTTCTGTAGAGTGATGAATCATGCTTTTCTATCTGGCAGTCTGGGTTTGGTGAATGAAGGTTAACTGCTGGACTGTACTGTACCATTTGTAAGATTTGGTGGAGGACGGGTAATGTGGGTTTTTTTTTTTTTGGGAGTTGGCCTGGGCTCCATATTTCCAGTGACAAGAAATTTTAATGCTTCCGCTTTCCCAAACATTTTAGGACTTTTCTATGCTCCCAACTTTGTGGAAAAAGTTTGGGGAAGGCCCTTTTCTGTTCCAACATGACTGTGTGTGTGTGGAGGCTGTTATAGTTGCAAAAGGTGGGACTGACTCCATATTAATGCCTATGGATTTAGAATGGGAGGTCATAAAAGCTCTTGTAGGTATAATGTGTGGTTTGGCCCAATACTTTTGCCCATATACCGTGTACCAGACAAATATTAGATGAATGTGGATTTTCATGTATCTGGTAAGAAGTAAATCTTAGAGCAACTAATTGTAGAAATACAAGAAGGGAAAAATTAAGAATGTGTAACTTGTGTAGTGAAAATCGTGTATGATTTAAAGGCACAAATGTTGAAATAATACAGAAAAGAAATAAATATTTGCCTGCTCAATGGTCATCTCTACCTAAGTAGGTGTTATTTTTTTATTGTTCAAGAAATCAAATCCAGTCCTTCAACCAGGGGCTTCTTTGCCTGTACTTAATACCATATATATATATATATATATATATATGTATATGTGTGTATGTATGTATGTATGTATGTATGTATGTATGTATGTATGTGTGTGTGTGTGTGTGTGTGTGTGTGTGTGTGCGCGCACACTTTAAGGTGTTTTAAGCATTCCTGACCTGGAATGGGAGTAGACGGTTACTCTGTCCTGATGGATCTTAACAATGAGCCAGAAGTCTGGCATCAGCCGCAACTGGCACTCCTGTTCGTCCAGTGTGGGGCTCTCACACTCTGAGTCACTGCTGCCTCCATCATAACCTTTAAACACAAACCAAAACAGCGATTTGATGTCATCATTTAATATCTTTCCACCATTTTTCTGCATTTATGTCAACAGTCCATAAGATGGAGCTGTTCGGCAGAGTGAAATTAACCTTATTTTTAATGTGTTTTGAATGTAGTTGCTTTTTTATACTGTAACGTCTTTACCAGTAGAGAAACGACTCTCCACAACAGGCTGAGACAGTGATCCTGCTGTCAGCTCTCATTCAGCTGTGTGCAGCACTTACCCTGCATGTCTGAGTCCAGGCTGCCTTGGCTGGAAACAACACTCTGGACTCGACTCGGCCTGAGTTTGCCACCGCCTGAGGAAAGAAAATTTTATGTATGACAGTCACAAATCAAAGCCAAAGAGAAAAGCTCCTCCAGAACTGTCCAAAGAAGACTACTCTAAGGAGTTCAGGGTGAACACCAACCTGTAAAGATTTATCAGCGCTTAGTGTTACAGTGTCCTTATTTTAACCATCATGTAAACATAAACTGACTGAAATGACCATTAAATATATTTTGTCCTGGAGGAATTTGTGGCACATATTAATAAATTGCTAGGATTATGTTCATTCATTATTGCTGTAACCATCACAATGCATTTAACAGAAACACTAATGGAGTGTACAGTGGGTATAGTGTTCAGACTCCCTTTCAAGAACTTTTTAAAACTTTCTATTTACTTTTGAGCATTTAGTTTTTTTGAAATGATAAAGAAAAATCCTATAGAACCTGTCTACTACATTTTTGTGAACCACTGGAAAAATCAGAACAAATTCAGGTAAGAATCTCTGTGGACTATGATGTAAGCAGATGACACTGGTGTGTAGTGAGAACAGGGAAGGGTGGAAGAGAGCCTGGAGAGGTGGAGGCATGAACTGGACAGAAAAAGAATGATGTTAACAGAAGCTAGACAGAGTACATGTGCATAAATGAGAGGGAGGCAGGTAGAATGGTGAAGATGTAAGGAGAAGAGGTAGTAAAGGTGAATGAGTTAAATACCTGGGGTCAACCATCTAAAGCAACGGACAGAGCACAAGAGAGGTGAAGAAGAGAGTGCAGGCAGGGTGGAGTGGGTAGAGACGAATGTCGGGGTGCTTTGTGACAGAAAGTGACAGCACTGACAAACAGATGGAGACAGGTGGAGCTGGAGGTGGCAGACTTAAAGATGTTGAGATTTCGCTGGGAGTGACCAGGATGGACAGGATTAGAAGTGAGTACACCAGAGGGACAGCTCAGGTTCAGCAGTTTGGACACAGAGCCAGAGAGGCAAGGCTGAGATGGTTTAGACATGTGCAGAGGAGGGACAGTGGCTATAACAAAGGATGTTAACTGTGAGTATGACTGTGAGACTCACTGTGAGAGGCTGACTGCACGGACTCAGCTAGGCTGACACTCGATGGCGTCTTCGGGGGTGAGCTGGCTTCTGTGCAGCTCTCCGTCTGAAGCTGGGGGGCCTGACCTCTGTCCCCCGCTGCGCTAACAGAGTCTTCCGCTTCAGGCTTCAAGGCTCTGATTGGTTCACCGGCTTCTGCAGTTGTGTCACTGAGTGTGTCAGCAGCAACGCTGACAGGCTTCTTGTTCTCGCTCTGCAGAGTAAAAAACCGGGTGTCATTTTCATAGGATCATATTTTATCCCCTGCAACTCAAACTTCCGGCAGCTCTTGTAGAATTAGGACAAACTACCTTAAAATTCTACTTTAATGATATTTTTATTCCGTTTATGGATATTTGCTGATGCTAAGTAGAGCATAAAAAAATTGAATACAAAGAATGGGCAAATAAAGGCTGACATCAACTGCCCCCCCGCCCATCCTCCCCAGATCACAGTGAATGACGTATCTGACCTCGGTGTCGACCCGAGACTCCGCTTCACTATCTAGCGTTGCGGCCTCCACCTGAGCTGCAGCACTGCAGGGTGTGGTAGTAGTGGTCTGGTGTTGTGGGGGGGGTGCCGTGCTCTCGGACAGCCTCTTGGTCGCGTGGATCCTCTGCGGGTGCAGTCTGCTTAGCGACATGTAGTAGAAGCCGTTCTGTTCTCCATTCAGCACGTAGCCAGAGAAAGACATCCTGCGGAACTCCTTCAGCACAAACATTTTCCCATCATGCATCCCATTCCGTGTGACTGTTTATACACAAATAAACTAGAAGAAACCTGTATACAGAGACATCCAGAGTATTCACATTCTGCACAGGCATACCTCAGCTTTAGAACACTGTGTACTTTTAAATAATGAAGAAAAATGATCCCGGCTGATATTCTGATTCTCTCACAGAAATGCTGCTGCTGTTCATTAATTTATTTAAAAAATCATGTACTTTGTTATTTAGATTTCTTTCATGAATATCAAATGAATTAATATTAATCACTAAATCAATCAGAAATGCTGTAAATTAGAACTAAATATTAAAACAGTTATTACACTCTTCCTACTCTACTTTCACCCAGTGAGTCTATGCAACCTACACACATGTACTATGTAAATTTGCAGTCTGAAAGTAAAGCCAGCGGCAGCTCACACACTATCATTATACTTCATTCTGTTTCCAGGTGGACTGCACTGTGATTTATAAAGGCCACGCTCACATTATAAATCTGACCTTTTTTGTATACAGCATTTCTTGGCTTCTGTGTGCACTTACAGCGCATGGCTCCCACACAGTGTTCCATAAATGAGACCACTCTGCATTAAGTATTGATCGCTGAGAAAAGCAGGTGAAGGTCTCGATGGAAAATGACAATGAATATGTGGTGACTGAGGTGCAGTCCTTCAAAGAAGGTTTTGAGTTTTAATTCTGTGTGTTCTTCTTGCCTCTCTGAATTTTTCCAGAGACTGTTCAGGCCCGAAGACAAACTGAAGCGGGACGTCCTCGCATTGACAATGTGGTCGACCGCTGGAGCGTAAAACGTGCTCTGCCACTTTCTGCAGCGTGGACGAGCTGATGACCCGAGACTGACGCAGAGCGGAGACGATTTCATCCTCCAGGAGCCAGCGGATCTGAATCACACAGGGAGAAGCCAAGAAGAGATCAACTCTGCTGTGTGGGTGTAAAGTAACAGCAAAGCACAAACATCTCTTCAGCGAAGAATAAAAGATGATTTCAAAGTGCATCTGTGAACTGTGTGACTGCCTAAACTGGTTTGGGAAAACACTGCATATTTGGGTAAATCCACAAAAATGACGCTGCACGCCTGTAACGTGCCTGAAGACTCACCTCGTCCATTGTGGCCAGGATTGCTAACTTGTGAGGAACAGGAAGTTTGGATAAGGGGTCACCAGAGATCCCGTTGACACCGGCTCCCCTCAGACTGTCCAGCGCGGCCATCAGCTCCTCGTCAGAGCGATAGGAGGAGGGCTGTCCCGGTGAACGATTCACGCTGCTCTCTGAGGTGTACCTGCACACAGAAGAGGCCTGACATAAGGCTGGCACACGCAAACCCTGCCGAGAGCTTCGCCCTGGGGTTGCTACTAATGATGACTTTCTATATCATATTATCATCTACAAGAAGCAATTAATGATTCAATTAAAAAACTGAAAAGTGTACAGTTTCTTATGCTCTTCAAATTGCTTTTTGCAGTCACACAGGGGGCGGGAACAATAACAGAAAGGTACCAGATAATTAGTAAATCTTCGGACTAATATTTTGTGTAAATTAACTAAATTAATTCTTTTAGGTCTTTTTCACTTCATTCAGCTGAGGACTGTAACAATAGCATCAATGACCCGGAAGCTCATTCGGCTCACAGCCCATCACAATTCACAGCCTATTGTAGTGTGTACTCTACTCTGACAGAACACCTCACCCCATCTCTAAGCGGGAGCCCACACACCCTTCAGAGGAAGCTCAAATCCACCACAATCTCATTCTTTCGGTTACTTGTTTGTACCCTACCTTGTAAGTTTAAATAAATTAAAATCCACAAAAGGAAAAACAGGATGAATGAGACCTCAGCACATCTGAGATGGCAGATTGAGCAAAGTGCTCCATTTCTTTCAGATTTGCTGGGATCCTTCCTCCAAATGTGGGTTTCTGCTCTTTCCCAGAATGTTCAGTGAGCATCAGATATGCTTATGCTCCAGTGTTTTTCTTCTTTTCCATTTTTGGTGGTTTTAGAAGCGTGACTGAGATTGAGCTCTCCATCTGAGCAGGATGTTTAGAGCCCGATTTCAGTGATTTGGGGATTTTTCACAATTTCATTCTTTACTTTAAAAACACCCTTTTTTTTTTCCTGTGAACATACTGCGACGTTCACGCGATGTACCAAAAAGCCCTCATTTAGTTACCAAACTACAGTCCACTTTTTCATGTTTCTCTTTCAAAGGTGTGGGTCATTCCCTTTTGAGCTGCTTTCATTTAAAAACGAGCTTCTGGTACAGACAGAAACTCTAGTCTGGTTTGACGGTATCATATTTTCTTCATTTTCCACCATTTCCTTTCCTTTTATTCACTTTTCCTTTTGCAGTCACATCCAGGAAGGATGGCGTCACTCCTTTGAGCTTTATTCTTTTGAATAACACCAACAACTGCGGTCACAGGAACATCAGGGCGCCTGAAGAAGCTCTCGTAGTCTTTACCTTGACTAACTAACTAAGCATGTATTCTACAAGTAGACTCCAGGCCGACTCAAAAATAGTTTGAAAAGTGCTATTCGTACATAGTGTGTTCTCAAGCCAATTTCAAAATAGTTGCAGAATTAGCAACAATTTAGCTCGTTTAACCAGTGTCTTGTTTCGTTTTCTTAATTTTATCATTTTAGGTAAGAATGAAGAGTTATTTCAGTGGAAGGATTCTAGTCATCCGCACACACAATTTAGCAAGCAAACCAACCTTCAGAACAAAGTACCTTAACTGAATTTAGAACTGAAATGATAAAAAAAATAATCATCACACATTATGCTGTGTGGACAAAAGTACTGGGACACCTACAGAAGCTCTTGTCATCATACTGTAAATTCATGGGCTTTAATATGAAGTTGGTCCCCCTTTCCAGCTAGAACAGCTCCCACTCTTCTGGGAAGGCTTTCTACAAGATTCTGGATTTTTGCCCAATCATCCAGAAGAGCATTTGTGAGGTGAGACACTGATGTTGGGCAACAGAGCATGGCTCACAAATCTCTTTTCTAGGTGTTGAATGGGTATGAGGTCAGGGCTCTGCACGGGCCAATCAAGTTGTTCCACACTAGACATATCCAACCGTGCCTACACGAACCTCACTTTGTGCACTGAAGCCTGGTCATGCTTGAACAGAAAAGGGCCTTCAGCAAACTGTTTCCATGAAGTTGGAAGCATAGAATCGTCCAAAATGTCTTGGAGTAGCCGAGCAGTTCAGAGAGCAGTGCCAGGTGGGGCTGATAGGCACAGCTGCTACTCATTTACTAATCAGTTTCTCCTATTTATGCAATAGCATGCTGGGGGCTTGAGGCTCAAACACAGCCATGCCACGTTGGAACGTATATTGAAGAAGGGACTCTGAGTGTGTGGAACGTGCGCTGCTTCACCAGGCAGTCTCTGACAAAGCACACAGCTTTTTGTTATGACAATGTGTGTGTTCACAGTATGTGTAAGTAAACTCTGTTAGCTGCTCAAGCTCTCTGTCCTGATATAATCCACAGGTAGCAGGCGCATGCTATTACAACCTTATAGTTTTATCCGCCATACTTTACAGTATGCACAACGCAGTCAGGCAGGTAACAGTCTCCTGACATTCACAAACCCGGACTCATCTATCAGACTCTCAGAAAAGTTTCCACTGCTCCAGAGACCAGTGGTGGCATGATTCTCACCACTCTAAGACTTGGCATTGTGCTTGGTGACACAAGACTTGCATGTAGCTGCTCAGCCATGGAAATCCACGCCAAGAAGCTTTTGGTACACAGTTTTCAGAATCGGAATACTTTGTAACCCTGTAGTTAGCAGTCAGCAAAGCATTGGTGACTTTAACACACTATGCACCTCAGCACTCTGCTACCTGCTTTGTAAATGTATGTGGTCTGCAGCTTCATGGAGGAGTTGCTGTGGTTCCAAACACTTCCGCTTTGCAATAATATTACTTACAGCTGATTGTGGAATTCAGTGAACTTTTAAGAGTGTCAGGCTGCATGGTTAGGTGCTTGATTTAATACGTGTGGCAATGGGACTAAATGAAACCCCAAATTCAATGATTAAGAGGTGTTGCCCGATACTCTTGTTCATGTATCAATTTTTTTCCTTTTAAAATCTGAGGCTTTTCGTTCACACTCACCTGTTATGATGAAAATCTGCCATGGCTTCAATCTCCAGAGGCAGCGTCAAAACAAAAATATCCAGCGTGACTGAGAGCTCATTCAAATCGACCGACTGTATGGCCTCTGCATTCTCCAGGCAGGAAATGACCTCACCTGCAATCACAACACTGAAATAAGTTCTGCAACAAAAGCAACCGACTGACTGGTAAAAACTGAACCTTTAAAATCAATAACACTGACTATTTATAGGAGGAATATGGAAACTGCTGCTTTGGTTACTTTCATGCAAAGAAGGAACCCAGATATCAGCTGCACTCACCCAGGCAGGTGGGTAGTGTCCGAATAGGCATGGATCCGTGACAGCTCTTCATGTTGATGGAACAGGTAACATGAACAAACAGCGGTGGCATGTCCAGCTGTGGGGCCTCAGGCTCCAGCAGGGAGTCTCCTTCCAGGATGCTGAAGGAGTCCTGGTCTTGGTTGACTGTGTTGGAGTCTGACAGGGACTGGTCTTCACCCTCTCTGTGGGTGCTGGTGGCCGGTTGCTCCTCATACTCCACCACCAAGTCCGTGTCACTCTCTGTCATGATGCAACAGCTCGGCACATTTTCTGCACAAAGTAGCAAGCAGAGTTTAATCTTAGCCTGGACTGTATTTCATCTCCAGGTGAAATCTAACCTCAGCAACATAACAGTCTTAAAAATAGTACTTTTGGGGTGTCAAATTGACCTATAGAAACGTTGCATATCCTGCCTCCTGTACCCTCACGTAAATCAGACTGCGTATTTCCTTTTAGGTGGAGACTCTTCTCGTTTTGTGATAAAGTATTAAAGACAAACATTTCATTTAATATTATCAGGTTCATTTTTCAATACATGAGAGCCTAAACAAATAAAGACAACCCTCCTCACTGAAATTCCTGAAGGGCTGCTGAACTATTTCTGTCCAGCCCTTCAAATTAAAGCTGAGTCTACCTTTTAATTCATCACATAAATCAGAGTGAATGGTGAAATATGAAGCCGATGACAAACTGTTGAAGAGGTCTGGGGTCTGCTGGGCCTCAAAATTAAAACTGAACCTAAACATACTAAACTGATGATTTTAAAATAAACTCAACCTTTTACATTCTCCCTACAACTGCTTTATTTGGTAACTTGATTAAACAAATGGAAAACTAATGCAGCAACTGACAACTTCCCGAGCACCAAGGTCACAGAGGGCAGATTGTTTTCCATTTTACAGCACCCACTTCTATGATGATAATAAGCAAGCAGGTTATTTTTGCACCTCTATCTGCTCTCCTGAGAGCACACAGCTATTCTTTTGCAAGCACAAAATGCACATTTTGAGGGGGAAATACTCTTGATGAAACCATAACTCAATCACAGCAAACAAAAATCAGTTTTGAACTTAATAAATGCACATCAGTGATTGCTATTATCCATATAAACACAGTAACGGCCTCTCAGTTGTTGGCATTTGCTTCTGCTCAGATCTCTGCTCTGTGTGCTAAAAGACATCTGCACACATCCTTGCTGTCTGTCCCCCCCCTCCCACAACATCTCTGCTCTCTTCAAGCTCAACTCTGTTTGCGCATTGTTACAAATGTGCCACAAAACCAGCCAATCACAGACATGGATACAGAAACCCTGAATGGCTTTTTTGGTCTCCAGTTGTGGTATGGTTTGGAGATGGTGGCACTGACACCAAGACAGGAAGCAGAGCTGGAGGTGGCAGAATTGAAGATGTTGAGATTTTCCCTGGGAGTGACCAGGATGGACAGGATTAGAAATGAGTACATCAGAGGGACAGCTCATGTTGAGAAGTTTGAAGACAAAGTCAGAGATGCAAGGCTGAGGTGGTTTAGACATGTTCAGAGGAGGGATAGTGGATATATTGGACAAAGGATGTTGAAGATGGAGCTGCCAGGCAGGAGGAGAAGAGGAAGACCACAGAGAAGATTCATG